>PVKA01009452.1:0-50966 GCA_004027165.1 Ctenomys sociabilis | reverse complement strand
TGTAGGTGTGATGGCTGGTGCTGGGGTAGCCATTTTGAACCACAGAATGAGAGCAAAGAATTGCGGAAGGTAAGTTCCCAGGGTACGAGAGGCCTGGTTGTTCGATGGCAAAGATGCTGTGCTGGCCTACTGAGACAACTTGTGCAAAGAGAAGTATGCTGCTATCCTGTGCACTTCTGCCATTGTGGTCATATGTAGGAACCATGGTGAGCTGTAGTCTGAAAAGTTAAATGGAAAAGTCCTGAGATAATTCCTAAGTTTTAAATTTCACTGTATTCCGAATGATCTGATAAAATCTCAAGCCACCCTGTTCCTTCCTGGAATGTGGACCATCCCTTTGTTCACTGCATCCACACTGTATGGGCTACCTGCCTATTTATCACATACTAGCTGTCTTGGTTACCGTATCAACTGTGGATGGTATTATAGGGCTTGGATCCAAGTGACATTTTTTCCCGTAACTTCATAATGGCCCCAAAGCCCAAGTATAGTAGTGCTGGCAATATAGATACACTAAAAAGAAATCATGGAATATTCCCTTTAAGCGAAAAGGTGAAAATGCTTTACTCAGTAAGGAAGGAAAAGAATTATATGCTGAGTTTCCTAAGACCTACAGTAAGACTAAATGGTGAGAAGGGAGAAGAAAATGCATGCTAATTTAGCAGTCCCATTTCAAGCGATAGGTTACTACCTGGTGAGTGATAAGTGCTTGTTAGGATATACATTAGAATTGGTTCCCTTCTTAGTTGTGGCTTTCCTGGAGGGTCATGGAACAGGCTCGTGTATAAGGAAGACTGCTGTCCAATGTCACTACAGCATGAGGAAGGACTTTTATTTGTTTTTCTTTCTAATTAGGTGTGACTTACACTGAAGCTGACTCTTCTGAACACAGATTATATACTTGGTTGCAGCCTGGTAATACTTCCTCCTAATCTAGTCATCTTGCAACTCTACAGTCTTCTCTGGTGAGGCTGAAAATATAAGTATCCAGTTAGAATGTACAGTGTAGATCACAGTCTTGAAAATATCTACAATATCTCAAAGATAATTGATGGGTTTGATTTTTAGAAATAACCAGAAGCCACTTAAGACCAGGAATAGTAATAAAATGGATAATGAAGCCTGATAATAGATGTCTTGGTAAAAAAAATTAGTTGCAATATAAAAGGAGGATGTTTTCCTTGCACAATCAATAATTGACTCTGAAAGTCATTTCAAAAGAGCAGATCCACAGATGTTTAACATACTGTAGTAATGGTGCTACTGGAGTGGTTTCCTGGGTTCCCAATACTTTAAAGGCCATTGCAATTATAGATGTGTAAATTCTGAAAAAGCCTTCATAATCAGGTTTATTACATTTTGTTCACAACTTAGCCATCTTTAGTTTCATGTGTTGATGATAGTTTTTTTAATGTATTTAGTACAGGGTCTACTGGGTCTCCCTACACAGATCAGACTCATAGTGATCCTCCTATTTTTTACCCTCCCAGTTGCTGGGATTGTAGGTGTATGCCGCCAGGCCTAGCCTAATGGTAATTTTTAAATAAGGAATACATTTAGGGCATTATGGGAATAATCATGTAGAAACTCAGGCAATGACCTCTCACCTTTCTTCCTTGCCTGCACACTGAGCTCGCACACCAGGACCTCTATAACCTGTAGCATCATATCCTTCTCCAGGCTTCACCACGCCCCCCCCCCCACCTGTCTCAAGAGGCCACCCCACATCTCCTAAACAGACAGTACACTTTATTGTTCATGCCTAGCTCATTTTACTACTGACCCATCCTCTCCTCCTGGCCTAAGAATTCATCATCTTTGATCTAAGTTTTCTCCTTTATATTATCATAAAATTGTCCTAGTCATCACTGAAGTTTATAATCAAGTACAGAGGCCTTCAACAGGAAATCAAAGAAACCAGGAACCACTTCAGAACAAGGGCATGAGATCAAGCATGGAAGCTCACAGTGAGGAAGCAACGGATTCCCAAATAAGAGGGACACAAGTGATTTCCCACTGGAGATGCTTAGCAGGAGAGCTGGCCACGGAGGACATTTCTGGGAGAGAAAACCCAAGGTGTCCTTTCCTGCAGCCTTTGTTCTTTGCAATGCTCAGTAGTTCTTTCAGTGCTTTGAGAACAGTGAGTTTTCTACTCTGTGCAAAACTATTTTCAGGTTAATTCTCAATTACACCCTTTGCCTCGGAAGGTCGAGTTGTTTGGTTTCCAGCGAATTTGTGGTTGTACCTGTGGTTACCCACTGCCTTCTCATCTGCCTAGTTTATCTGATAACAAGCAAATGGGGAAAGAGCTTTTAATACCCCCCAAAAGGGGAAGACTGGTAATGAGCTATTCACCGCATGGAATCTGGCCAGGTCAACTCACTGGAGAAACAAAACAATCTGAATATTGGAGTTTGAGGTCCCTTTCGTTCCAGATTTTGCAAACATGGGTTTCATGACAATCTCTGAGTCTCCTCGCTCCTTTACCTCTTCCTCTCTGCACTCCCTTAGGTGTACCTGTGTGTTTTCTTTATTTAAATCAGATTGGTCTATCACATACTGCATAAGAGCACGTTCAGCTTCTCTTAAACTGTGCGGATTTCACGATAGCTTGTAAATTTCAGCCCTGTGAGGTCCAAGACGCGCAGAAGTCCACTCAGGGGGAGTCACGGGTGGCTCCATCCCCCCCTTGGAGAGCAGAAGGGCATCCCTTACAAAAACAATAGGCAAAGTAACTGAACGCGAGACACAGAAAGCAACAGCCAGAAACGGCGGCGGGGGACTGGGGCGGCTGGGACAGGAAAGGAGGCGGTGGCGAGGGCCTTGGCGGCGGCGCGCTGCAGCGACGGAACTTCTGCAAAAGTTGCCTGGCGGCGCGTTATCAGCCGCGCGCAGACTTGCGGTTTTCTAGCTCTCGCAACCCAGCTTTAACTGCCGGTTTATTTTTCGACAAACAGGATGCCTCCATCTGAGGCTGTCAGCATCCCAGGCTCTTTGAGAGAAAAGAGGTAGTGCGGCCCCACCCTAGAGGTAGCGCGCGGGGGTCTGCTTCTAGAGGCTTCCCAGAGCAGAGGAAGGGTGCAGGTGCAGGCGCCAAGCCGCTGGGGCAGTCTCAGGAAGGGCAAGGGTGAAACCGCCACAGCCTCTCCTGCTCCCGCAGAAGCCCATTCCGACGCCGTGGTGTCTGAGGGAGAGATCCCCCAGCCAGGGGTTGGGAGCAGCGTGTAGCCAAGGAGGACGATGCTCCCTGAAACTGAACGTGCGTGCCCATCTCTAGTGGCTCCTGTGGAGATGAGGATGTGGCTCAGGAACTCTGGGCTGGGCTTCCGGACGCTGCACGTGCCACAGAGGCTGAAGCTCTCAGCCCAAAGACCACACTTCGAAATGCCAAAGCTTTGGGAGAGTCCAGGTTAGAAAAGGTGCTCCTGGCTGTGCTTCTGTGTAAGCCGAGAGTGCTATTTATTCCAGAGGCACTGGTTTAAAGGCGCCAACTTGCTAAAGGAAAAGGAATTCCTTTATACTTCAGAAAGGAAGCAGTTTTGAAACAACAAAAGAATTTTAAAATCCCAAATGAGAATACTCTCAGAGGTGTGGGGAATCTAGATCAAGTTCAGAGCTAAGAGATAGTAGGGGAAGGGTGGGATGCGACAAACATAGAAAAGGTAAGAACTCAAGTACCTGCCCAACCAGTGCCCTTCTTGTCACTGAAAACATCGAGATCTTGCATTTGGAACTCAGGTGTCCCCATGCTTTTTGAAGCTGCATAGTTTTGTGCAATGGGACAAAATTCAGAGCCCACGTGTGGAGATTCTGGACCCAACTTATCTCAGAGCAACTTCAGGATCTCAATATATGAGCTGCAAAGGATCTATCTGTTCTAAAGTCATACTTAATTAGCAGTTATAGCTACCCAAAGACTGAAAATCTACACTAGGAAATCCATCATATGTCTGTGAAATCACAAAAGAAAGCTCCCCCATTCAGCAGCTATTAGGGCTGGCCAGAGGTAGAGCTGCTGTCAGACATTGAAATAGATTTCACTACCTCTTGCTCAGGCCTGGAATTGCATGAAGATTCTATTTTGATTTCATCAAAACGAGTTACAAAATATTTCCCAAAGAGACTACAGGGCTGGTAAAAATACATATTTTTGTGTATCTTCATGACTCACGACAGGAGAAGGGTTTTATCCAACATTACAGGGAGCTCTCATGCACTGCTAAATTGAGGGGGACTCCCAGGTTTGCAGGTTCAAGTCCACCCTTGCAGCATTCCAAGGCCTTGCTTTAGTTGTGCACTGTACCAGCAGGAGCTGCAGGAACAAACCCTGAGCATGTTGCCAGCCTCCTTCATTTGTCTCCTCCACTCCTGGTGTTATGGCTTCTGTCTTCCTTTCCACACATAGGTCTGATATGTTTTCATGCAGCAGCCAGCTACTTCCTGTTCTGTAGCTGTTCTTGGATTGGTGATGTGCTACTCAATTCTTTTTTTGTGTGTTGAGCATTGCTCAGACTGGATTTCTTCTCTTCCTAGAGGGTCATGTTTCTTGAAGGCTCTGCCATGCTGTCTGATCTTGGTAATCCAGGCCATTTGTTAACAGGAGTATATATACTTCTTAATATATACATGGAACATTCAGGAATCTTATGGATAGCTTGTGACTACTGCACAACTTACTGAGCACACTCACTGTGGACCTAGGATTAGGAAAAGTTGAGAAGGAAGATGTGGTAGTGGTGAGAGTTTCATGAGAATTTGATGATAGCCTGATGAAAGACACAGGAAGCAGAGGAGAGGGACTATGGACCCTTGGTTCATCTCTCTGCTCTTTGAACTAGGGAAGGAGATTCCTCCTTGTTAAATATAGTTGATATCCTACTTGAAATCTAGAGCAGCAAACTTAGGGATCATGCAATTGATGTTTGCTCTTCTCCCTTGTCCTTCAAAGACAGATCTCTTGAAGGATCTCCCCCTCCTCTTCTGAGCCACCTGGTCTCCTTTCATTTTTTCTGCCTGGGTGGTGGTCAGCTCAAGTATTCATCTCCAAGCTCAGATGAAAGGAAATGTCATGGTATGACACATAACTAGACAGTTTAAAAGAATAGCTATATTCTAGTTCTTGAGCTAGCTTCATAACTATAGCAGGAAGTGATAAATATACTTCAGTCTCAGTCTTCACAAAGCTAGCATGATTCACCTTGTTTTTCTTTGCAAATGTCCCCGATGTAAAAGCACTTGTTTGTGTTACCTGAGCTCCTATGTTGTTGTTACCTGAGCACTGACAAAGTCAGCAAAACAGCATTGATTCATAAGGCATGGAAAAGGTTCATGTCATGGTACACTAAGATCACCCCAGAGCCAGGCACAGTGTAGGTGCTAGTATCTTAGTGTGCCTTGTTCCTTCTCATAGGTGTTGCTCCTGGGGAAATTCTTCTTGGGGTGTGCAGCCGCTCCTTGTTGCACACCTTCACCACAGATCTAACCACATACCCACTCCTATTCCTGGCCCATCTTGTTGGCCCTACCACCCAGTCTTTACTTTCTCGCTAGAAACTCCTTTGAAATCAGTGAGAATTTATTTGTTTCTGAACTCCAAGCATATCCCTGTGGTCACTGGTCATCCTACTCATTAGCTCTGTGGAACGGAAGACTCTGCCAGTAGGAATCTTGATCTCTGCTTATCTCCTCCCTCCAGCCTTTGATCTAACCCGCCTCCTTATGCTGGGCTCTCTTGTCTTCTGTCTTCCTCCTTTTTCTCTGGTACTCAGATTCCCTATGTCCGTCTTCAGACCATATGTTTAAGATGATAGTTCCCTCTTCCATAAATACAGTGATTAAGATCTCCTGCTCCAGTGGTCAGTTGCCTACATAGATACTGGGTCGGAAATGCCTACATACCCACAGCCCTCCGTAATATTGGAAGCAATTTTTATTTCTTCCTTTATCTTTATATAGGTTTCTCCATCTTGCTCTAAAGACAGGCACAATTATTTTCCCAATTTTAGTAGTGGTAGGGGGTGTTTTTCAGCAAACAAAACACCAAGAGCTTAAAAAAGGACAGAAATATTTTCTTATACCTGCTATCCTAGTTATATAATACAAGTTAAGATTTCTCCCTTTTGTCTGAAAACTTTGAGGTTTGGAACTTTTTGGTATGGAGGTTTTCCTATACATTGTAGCATGTTAGTAGTATCTTTGGCCCCTACCTTCTAGTTGCTAAAGCAGTTTCCTCTACTCCTACTTGTCAGTAGTAACAACTAAAAATGTCACTAGACACTGATAAAATTTTCTTTATTCCTTTAGTGCCTGTCTCTTCTAATTAAAAACAATGTGTATAAAATATTCTAGATTAATAAACCTGGAAAAGAAAAGTAATGAGTAAAACTACTCTTGCAAGATAAATATGACCTAAATAAATGAAAAAAGAGATCTATTAAAATGGTAACTAAGGGCACCAACTCTTAAGGCAAACTACAAAAATTGCAAAGAAATTAAATCAAGCCAAAATAAATTAGAAATAAACTATAGAACTGCTACAAGAAAACAAGGGAAGAGTTTCTTGCTGGTGGTCTGGGGAACCATTATTTTAGATGCAAACCCCATAGCACATGGAACAAAAAAATAGACAAATTACATCAAATGAAATATCTTCTGCCTAGTTAAGGAAACAATTAACAGGGTGAAGAAACAACTACAGGAGAGAAAATATTTGCAAATCATACTTCTGATAAGGAGATAAGATCCAAGATATACAAGGAACTCAAAAAAAAAAAAAAAAAACCAACAGCTGAAAACATTGGACAAAGGGTCTATAAGAACACTACTTAAAAGAGACATCAAATTGGCCTCAAATATTCAACATTGCCAATCATCAGAGAAAGGCCAACTAAAGCTACAGAAAAGTCTCCTCACACCTTTTAGGATGACTATCACCAATATGTCAAGAGACAACAAGGGTTGGTGAGCATATGGAGAAAAGGGAACCTTGTACACTGTTGGGAAATGTAAATTAGTAAAGCCATTATGAAAAACAGTGTGGAAGTTCCTTAAAAAATTAAAAATAGAACTACTGTATAATAGAAATGAAGTCAGTATGCTGAAGAGGCGACACTGCAGAGCTATCACAGTCCCTGAAATCAGGAATCAGCTTGAGGGTCCATCAGCAGATAAAGCAAATATGGTATATCTTAGTCACTTTTCTCTTTGCTGAGGCAAAATACCTACATCCAAAGTTAAAGAAGGAAAGGCTTATCTAGATCCAAGTTTGTAGAGATTTCAGTCCATAGACAGCCCAAGGCAGGTAGCATGGCAGAGAACAATTCATGGCACCCACAGGCAGCAAAAGCAACAGGGCAGAGAGGCAGGCCTCTTCCCATCCCTTACAGTGTATGCAGGTGTAGCAATCAAACCTTGAGTCCCAGCACTAGTGTTTGCCAATAAGTTTTAGAAATAAGTTATTTTGGGTCTGAGATCCCACTAGGAAGGTTCTAAACAGAACAAAGAGTTTGCCTCGATTCCCACAGAATCCTAGATGAGCATGTACATATGGGCAGAAGTGGGTGCTTCTAGAGGACAGGCTGTGTCAGGCTTGGGGGGATATAGGTACGCTGGGCCTTGGGAGTAATCAGGGTCCCTAGGGGCACTGGACCTGTAACAGTTAGCAGAGGTAGCTGCTTGGAATGAACCAAGCACACACACATATGGAACATCTTTTCCTCAGTCCGGTAACAAAAGGGAAATGACAGCAGCACATGGCTTCCTAAGCTTTTTCTGGAGCTGTGATTCCCCAGGGAACCACTCCAGAGTCTGTCCTTTGGGGCTTGCTGGGAAGTGCTGGGAGACATTTCATTGCTACAGCTTGCAGGGGGCAGGTCTGCCATTGTCCTGCTGGGTGTGGACCAGGGCACTGCTCAACATTATCCAGGCACAGAGCCATTCATTCTCACCAAGGAGGGCTCTGGCCCCAAGTATCCACCACCATGGGTCAAGTATCTATCCTCTCAGGCTGCTCCAGGCCTTTAGTGAGACAATGGTGTGAGAGAGCAGACAATGGACAGTGCCGGGTCAGTTGTTGGGTGGGCTGTGAGAGCTGAGACCCTGCACAGGCGCACTGCAGCCAGAGCCTGGCCTGGTCTGCACCAATGGCTCTTCCCTCTATGCTCCACAGTGCATCCCTCTGGTGCCAGCCACGGGAAGCCACCAGGTACAAGGTGACCTGCTCTGAATGATCCCCCTGTGATCATAGAACAGGACCCACAGTTTACATTTGGCTTGTGCGGTGTATAAAGTAGAACATGGAGAAATCAAGTGATGCAGTTTCTAATGAAGCAAATAAGAGCCTAAAAGAAAAATCTGCGATGATAGGATAAACTTGCCGGAGGCCGACCAGGTAACAGGCTGCCTTCTGTGTGTGTCTAACTGGGTGATCACAATGGTTCTGCGAGGTCATCATTGTCACCACTATGCCATGCAGATGAGGACAGAAAAGAGAGAAGACAAGCAATTTGCCCAAGGTGGATTGGCTTGAAAATGTGAGTTGCTGTCTTGGCACAGGCCCTGTAGCCCCACAAATAACATCTGTAGCTACACACTGCTGACATGTTATAGCAGAGGACTCTTGGGAGTGAGGACACTGGAGAGAATGAGACTGCAACTGTGGTCTGGACTGCTTTCTTACCAGCCTCTCCCCTTCATCCCAGTCCTTTTGTTTATATTTTGAGAGAAGATCTCACCAAGTTGCTAAGCACACCAAGGCTGGCCTTGAACTTGCAATTCTCCTGTCTCAGCCTCTCAGAGTAAGTGCTAGGATTATAGGGGCGCACCACCATGCCCTGGCTGCATTTTCTTTTTCTGTTTTATCACATGGGGACCTGAGTTATACCTATGTCATGTTTTGTGATTTTGGTGCTCAGACTGCTTATCTCAGCCTTTACCACTAAGCCCTACCACTAAGCTCTTCTAGGGTTTTTCATGTAAAAAAAAAAAAAAAAAAAAAAAAAAAAAAAAAAAAAAAAAAAAAAAAAAAAAAAAAAAAAAAAAAAAAAAAAAAAAAAAAGATGGAAGCAATGCACAGGATACACTGTAAGCACTTGCCTGGTGTTATGGTTTTTGTTGTTGTTTTCCTCATTTATAAGCCACAACAACACTAAATTATCACACAACTTTAATGCATCAATAGGACTGATTATGACATTGTGAAAAAGATACAGCTGCGTCAGGGGCTGCCCTGGATACAGTGTGGGTGAAACTGTCAACAAGACAGTGAGACTCCTGAGCCTTGGAGGAGCCTTGAGGGTGCCCAGGGACCTCCTATAGACAGGGTCCTCCCAACATCAGTGCTAGTGGCCCTGCAGGAGAAACAGGAACCCTTATTGAAGTGTTCAGTACTCTTAGTAGTGCTGAAGAAGCAAAAGAAGCAGGGAAAGGGGTGTTTCTTAAGTGACAGAGATGTCCAAACTAGCATCTCCAGTTGGCAGCAGCACTCCTATTTCCATGTGTTGTACACCCTGCCAAAGAAAAGCGACTCTTCTGACCTTTCCAGTGGAGCTTTATTTTATTTTATTATTGTTATTATTTTTACTGCAGAGAATAATTAGCTTGAGCACCTTTTAATTGGTTCCCATTAAGATGTTTGCACAGCAACAATTAGAGGCTGATGGGAGCTGGCTGAGAGGGGGTTCATTAATTAGTTAATTACTGCATCGCCCCTGAGGGGCCTGTGCAGAAAAGGAAGGAGCTATCTGAGCGGCTGCAGCAACTAGCTAGGGATAGAACAGTCAGAAATGGCTTTTATGTGAATATAGGTTAAAGGAAAAAGAAAATCATCAATGCCAACTACATAGATAAATGACCCGCAATGATGTTAGAGGACTGGGGGCGTGGACTTTTGAGAAGACAAGTGTGTACACAGGAAGAAAAGATAGTTCTCAAAGGCCCAGCAGCAAAGGTTCCTGTCTCTACTGCAGGGCCACTGGTACTGATGTTGGGAGTATCCTGTCTATAGCAAGGGCAAGGGACATTTTGATATCAAACCTAAGTCAACTGTTTCTGGGTGTAATTTTTTTTTCCCCTCAGAAATTACTGGATGTGAAGTGTTTTGTGCAAGTCTCACTGGGTGCAAACTTGGTCAAGGCCAGGCCTGGACGGCAACTGTGGTCTGGACTGCTTTCTTACTAACCTCTCCCATTCATCCCAGTGCTTTTGTTTATTTATATTTTGAGAGAAGCTCTGAGGAGCTCCCCAGGCTCCTCAATGATTGAATCAGTCAGGAGGGTCCTGATTCCCGGGCTTCTGCGCAGCAGTCCTAGGGATGGCATGAAGATGGAGCCGGAGAAGCCCCTGGACACAGTGGTATTCCCTGTGAAGGTCACAGAAGTGTAGGGCCAGCCCCATACAACTCAAGGAACAAGCATGCCCTCAAGTTTCCACAGGCAGTGCCTCTCTTGTGGGACGCTGACACTGATGAATTCTCATGACTGATCAGGTGGGAAGAAGGCTGAGCCGTGTTTTCTCTCCCAGCATCCTAGCACAGGCAGTGTGACGTGCACTACAGCTTGGACACCCCTGCCGCGGAGAAGCCAGTGTCCCTCATGCACTGCCCAGGATCTCTCAGGAGGCAGCTGTGATAGGAAGAGACTGTGAGGATACTTCCAGGAGGCTGCAGAAGCCTGCACACTCATAGTGGCCACCCAAAGCCACCAAAGTCTCCAGAGTCCTGAGAGCTGCCCAGGCCATTATAGTGTCCTGGCCTGGACCCACCATGCAGTGTCACCTGCAGTCTGAACATTCTTCAGCCCTGCTATAGGCAGATAATGGGCTCTGCAGGATGAAGGTCCCCACCTGAACCTGGTGCCTGCATTTCCCTGCAGCCAGATCTCAGACAGTCCCCTCTTTGCTATAGGCCCTAGTTCCCTTGGCAGGACTCAGTCCAAGAGCACCGAGTGTGGGGTGCAAAGTATCAACCAAAACAAGCATCTGGGGATGTAGCTCAGCAGCATGGTCCTCAGTTTGATTCCCAGTACCCCCAAAAGACTTAGCATAATGCCAGTGCCTCACATGCAGCAAGCAAATGCTAGCTAGCACCAGACTCAGTTTTGTAAGCTCAGCCCTCGGCCAAGGAGCACTAAAATCATTTGTGCACAGCTGTGCAGCTAGGAAAGCAGCCTTCATTTTCTCATTTGCAGATGCTTAGTTCCTAGAACCACTGCAGGGCCACATTCTGAGGTGAGCAGAGGGTGCTTTCCTCCCCCAGCCTTCCTCTGCTGGCACTGTTCAGAACTATCTTTTACACCTTGACTTCCTCTGTGTGTCACTTCACATATTGTCTTAAATACTCTTGACAACCATACAAAGTACAGATCATTGCCCTTTTTACAAGCAAGGTAGCACGGCTCTGGGAGGAAGAGTAAGTGGCTCAAGTTTACCCAGGTGGTAAATGCTAGGGACAGAGTTGACATGAACCACCTGAGTCCGGCCTACCTCCTTCCTGGTCACCTATCAGAGACAACTCACAGAAGAGGAAAACACTGTTCCTTCTGGATTGATGCCTCTAGGTGGAGAATACAGGCCTGCTGAGAAGGGCTGGGGCCTGGTGGACAGAAACATGACATTTATGGGCATCTGGGAATTTCATGATTCAAACTTAGGTGCCCTTGGAGGGACAGGAAATCACAATTTATACTCCAAATGTTAAAATCTTATTTGAGATGTGTTTTATAATGCATATGCTATAATGAGGTTATTAGCATGGTAGTACAGCTAGGTGATTGATAGATGAAGAACTGTGCACAGAATGTGGGGTTTGCTCAGTAATTCTCATCAGTGGGTAACAAGTCTAGAGTCTGTAGGATCTCAGTTGCTGCTGGTGTATGGAGAGAAAGCTTTGTCCAGTTTGTACATCTAGGGAAGAAGTCCTGATGGAGGCCTTAAGGCAGATATCATTTGAACACTGGTATCTAGGTGTGTCTTTCTGTGTGGCGGGGGGAGGCAGAAGACAGATGAGAGAGAGAGACAGATAGACTGACAGCCACAGACAGAGACAGAGAGAGCTGCATTTTTCCTGAGAGAGACCACTCCTGAGACCACTTGAGCTTCAAATCAGGGCGCCCTGGGGGCATTTATTCTTCATGGAAACTCTAGTCTGGGTTCAAATTTCACACAGATATGGCTTCCTCCACTTCCCCATGGCTCCATCCACAGCTGGAGCCTGGCCGCTGTAGTGGACCCAGACCTCTCTGCATGCACCTAAATGTTTATGGCTTTGCACATTCATATTTAACCATGGACATCCATCCCAACAACCTGATTGATGACAGCATTGCGAAGGAAGAGGTGGACACATGATGGGGGCTGAATAAAGGTGGCACCGGCTGGATGGGGAGGGAACCTCCAGAGGGGTTTCTTAAGGCAGATGCATTCTGAACACAACTGAAGGGAGGTCATCAGGGCTTGGGGATCTTACACAGGCTCAGGTACTAACTTTCACTGAGTAAAAGTCACAGCTGGAAAGGGCCCTCATATGTGAGGAAGCAGAGTAATAAAGGAGGGTTCCTGGTGCCTGCTAGTTATGTGGACTCCTAAATGAGACAAGGCACATCTGTCCAGTGTCTGTAAACTTTTGGTAGGGGGAATGACAGAAGCCAAGTGGATGCAAGTTTTGTTCTAACTCAAATATTAACCAACTGTGGGACCTTGGACAAATGGATCTCTCTAAGGCCCTAAGGTAAACAGTTTTCTAAAATTACTCCATTTAAATATTCTTTTTTTTTTTTTTTTTTTTTTTTGTCTTTTTGAGACAGGGTCTCTATGCAGTTCAGGCTGGCCTTAAGCTCACTTTGTAGCTCAGGCTGGTCTCGAACTCACAACAATCCTCCTGCCTCAGCCTCCCGAGTGCTAGGATTACAGGCATGTGCCACCACGCCCGGCTTCCATTTAAATATTCTAATCTTTTCTTTTAGAAGTTTAATAAAGTAGACAACTATGTAATAGTTGTATATATATATATATATATATATATATATATATATATATAATTTCAGATACCAATTGAAACTTTATTGATACACACACATGCACACACACACACACATACACACACACAAAACTATATATATAAAACACACCCATACAGCTAAAACTTACAAAGTGTCATGATATGGGGCAATGTCTCATCATTCATATGCCTCATGGTTCGTTTGTTTTTTAAACACATCCATCTAGCTCTGCAACACAATTATTTCTTTGTTTCGAGTACTACCTAGAGGAAGCATATGGGAGGCAGAGACATTTTTTCAGAGAAGTCTGATGTGGGATGATTAATAGCTGGACAGAATTTCCATTGTTGGCATCTATACTTCTGTATATGGCCCCACGCCCTCACAGTCTTAATATTTGTTAAATGTTTGCTCACACTATTCTCCTCTCCTAGGGTGTAGAAGGCAATAACTTTTCTGATCCTTATGTACAGTGGATGCAGTCATATTGAAATAGCAATTAGAGTTTCTGTTCATAGCCATCAATGTCTATGAATGTTGCCTTCACATATTTTAGCCCTACTAAGAAGAGAGCTAAAAAAGAAACCTTCTGAAAGCTTAGCCATTTGTTTCTCCCTTCTTGTAGTCTCCAGATCCTTGCTGTGGTTTTATACCTATACGTGGTGTTTGGATGTTATAAGTTGTGCAGTTTCTAAGTGGATGAATGTCAAGTTCAGCTGCAACTGCTGTGAAGGGGGATGGAACCGCCCAGATGCAGCCTGCAGGTGGTGTAGAGCGGTGCACAGAGTTCAAAGTGCAGCCACACTGTGGAAGAAAGCTTAGCACACTGTAGTTGGTGTTAAACCTGTTCCTGCAGACAAAAGGGCCCCCGAAGCACTGTGCTTCAGCAAGCCTGCTCCTCTTTTACACATTTGGAAGCTATAATTAAAAGAAATAAATGCTTAAGCCCACAAATACTACAAAATGTTGATAGGGAAAAGGTGCTCCTTCTCTGAACAGTAAGGGATCTGGTTTAGTATCATTTTTGTCTCAGTTTGAAATCTCAGCCTAGTAAACCAGAGGTACCTTCAGACCATAAGGTTAAGTGAGACAAGTCATGCTTAAATATCACATGGCTCATTTTCTACAAGAAACCCAAAGTTTAAATAGAGAGCCAAATAAACAGTAGATAATAGGAAGTAGAGAGATAGAGACAGCTTTCTGATAGGGGTCAAGAAATGGAGGGAAGGGGTAAGGAGATGATGAAAGGAATTAGAATGTAATAGGTACATGCACAGACTACACAAGGAAAGTAAGCATGTGCTGAGGAGAATTGAGAGATGGGTGGAGAGGGGAGAGGAGGAAAGGAAAAGGCCTGACAAGGAGGACTGAGATGCATTACACACACATGTACCAATTCCAGCAAGGGTTATAACTATTATGTACTACAAACATGTACCAAAAAATAAAAATAATTTGAAAGAACTTACCCCAATGGGGTAAGACCATGGCAAATGTGCATGCCTTTTATGTTGTGTTTTGCTTTTGTTCTTTGATATATACCCTGATCTACAAGTTGACTATTGCAATATTTTCTAGAAATTTCTTTAGGAGTTACTAATACTAAAGCCTCCCATCCCCTAAATTCTACATGTTCAGAAGAACACGGCTGCTATCAAGACCAATCCACCTCCAAGGAGAGGAAGAGACAGAGGCTGCTTTATGGCTCTGCTCCGCGATACTGGATTGACGGCTCAGCTCTTTCAGCTCAGTCTCCACACAAGTTCAGCAAAGGTGCTCCTGAGGACTCTCAGCATCCTCAGAGGCCACCAAAATGCCCAAGAGTAAAAGCTGGAAACCTTGCACACTGTGAGTGGTGCCTGTTTCTCTCCCATGAAAGTGGCTTCCAGACTCTGCACACTAGGCCCAGACCCTGAATCAGTTTAACACGGCTTCACATTTGCACAAAGAAGCATCAGTCTTGAAATCAGCAGACTGCTGAGCAAGACTGAAGAAAACTGAGATTTCTAATTTTGGTAACTTTTCCCATTGGGAGTCTCTAAAATGTCAGGGGGAGCTCACTGTTTAAAGAGAAGTCCACAAAGAAACAGATAACCAGGAGCATGAAATGGGAGAGTGGTGCTAGGTACAAAGTCAACAATTCTCTAAATGAGCTCCAGTCTTGCAGCAACACAAAATGAAAGGTTTATATTATTTCTTACTTAAAGGGAAAAACTTGAATAAGGACTTTCTCTTCTTTCTTTCTTTTTTAAATGAGGCATTGGCTTTCTCAGGAAGACAGAATTTGCTTCCAGACTCCAGAAGTTGATGAGGCTGAGGCCAGTGCTTACAGCACTACAAAGTACTGGATTGAGAGGGCTAGTATCTGGTTATTATCTTATTTTCATATTTCTGCGAATGATGAAAACATATTCAGGTAAATTTAAGGGAGACTATTTAAAAGCAAGTTTCATTCAAGAAATTAAACAGAGGCCTGGGGATATAACTCGGGAACAAAATACTTGCTCTGTGTGTGTGTGTGTGTGTGTGTGTGTGTGTGTGTGTGTGTGTGTTGTGTGTGTGTGAGAGAGAGAGAGAGAGAGAGGCCCAGGGTTCCATCCCAAGCATCATGAGAAAACAATTAACAAACAAAACATTGTCAGAAACAATTCTTCTAGTACATAAAATAATTTCATGGTACAGGCAATGGGATCTTAAAAATTCAAAAGAGTGAAGAAGAAGGGTAAAAAAAGACAACAATTCTACTTTCTGGAGACACATTGCCTTGGGATCAGGTGTGGGCCCTCTTGGGATAATCTTCATTCCAATGGAAAGGCATGTTTCTCCTATTTGTGTTTCTTTTGCTCACAAACCCAGTGAGAGAGTCCCATGTGACTCTGACACTGACCCTGTCATGACATTGTTCCCCACTGAATCCACCGCCTGCCCCATCCTATCTCCTGTTTCACTGTTATGCTTGTTCTAAATCAAGACTAAATAACACACCCCAAGCACACATCAGTAACTTCCAGGAAAGACTGAGGAGAGCTCGGTATTTACATGCATACTGTCACTCCTTAGTATCCTGTGTGTGTATGAGGGGGGAAACTGGGGGTGCAAGGATTGCTTCCAGGGCTCCCCCACCAGTGGGACCCAGGTCCCTTACAGAATGTGGCATGATATTTGTATGTAACCTACACCTATTCTCCCAGATATTTCATATCATCTCTAGATTGCTTATAATGGCTAATACCATGTAAATGCTATGTAAATAGTTGTTATACTATATTGCTTAGGGAATAACATCTGCATGTGTTCAGTACAGATGTGGTTTTACTCTCCCTGAGTATTTTCATTCTTCACTTGGTTGCATCCATGGATGAGTAGCTCACAGGTACAGAGAAGATTATATTTCCAAGAAATCACTTCTGTAGAAAACAGTGACACAAGCTAAGTTCCAGAAGACATGGTTGGCCTGCAAATGGCCTTCAGTCGGGTCAGGCAGGTGCTTCCCCAGCTGTCTCAACTCCATCCCCCATCTCCTCCTCCTAGATTGTCCTCCCCTCTGCAAAGTGACAGCTCCATTGTCCTAAGCAGCTTCCAGCCAGAGGCTGCAGCATGGTCCTCGTCCACTTGGTATGAAGCTTTTTCTTCCTGAACAGAAACTAGGGCCAGAGAAGAAGCAGTGGTGGTTGCCTGTGTCCTTCCTGGATGGATAGAACTGGTGTGGGACCATCTTGGCCCAGGCTCAGCATGGTGGGACTGAGACATAGGGTCACTCTGTGCCTCCTCATCTCATTCCTGTGCCCCTCATTGCCTCTCCACACACCCAGTGCAATCTTCAAAAACCACTACAGTCAGCATTTCATTTGCATGTGGCCAGACTCACTGCTCATTGATAAACCCAAGCAAGAGCTTTACTTTCTGTCTGTCAGTGTAATCAAATGCATCAATTTAGCTTTCTCTGGTTTTCCTCTGACATTTAATGTGATCAGGAGAATAGAGGGGACCCAAAATGAAGATGAGCACAGACAGCACAAGGAAGAAAAATCTGAAAAGCCAAGAGAGTAGCGTGTCTCTCCAACAGAATGGAGCCATGCATGTGCAGTGTATCTGAGTTTCCTGTCTGTTCATCAAAGGTGACAGGAGGTTTGAACCCTGTCTTAGGTGTGGTCTCTCCATCTGCTCCACTTACTCCTATCACACTCCTTGACTTACAATGAACTCAAAGGAAATTTTTTTTGCTACCACTCAAAGGTACTATAGTTATCATAGATTTGGGGGAAATTGGCTAAGAAAGATATAGTACCACGGCCTACCGAGACCCTGCATTTATACAGCAAAAGTGCCAGAGGAGATTGTGACATGTGAGGTGGACAGACTGGGAAGCCCAAAGAACAAGAAGTATAAGGAAAATGTTTGGTAGTTTCTAATGTCTGTTTGGCACCAGGGCAGCTTCTGCCAGATTCTGCAAAGAATAGGACTCGGGGAAAAATAAAAAATATTGGAAAATATCTTCCATGTGTGAAATGGTAGGATAACTTTTCCCTACCAAAAACTAACATTTAAAAAAAAAAAAAAAGGCCTTTGTGAAGCAGTGAAGATCTGTGATGTGTTTCATGCTATGAGGTGTTCAAAGATTTGGAACAGGAACTTGACAATTTGGAGGCCAGCTTTGTTGAGAACATTATTCTCCCCTTTTTGCAGAACTCAGATGAGACACAAAGACATTTATTGACTCATCTAGGTCACTGGGAAGTTACCTGAGAAACTGAAAATGTGCACGCGTTTCCTGTGTGGGCCTCCCCACCCACCCCCACTCAGACAAGAAGTCAAAGCTGACTTCATTGCTGGACTTTGACAAAGTCCACGATAGCAAATATCACTGAACTGTGAGGAAATGGACACTTTCAGAGCCCTGGAGACACTGTGGACAGATTTTGCATTAAGCAGATCCTTCCAGAAACTACAAGAGAACTTAGAAGAGAACTCTCAGCAATGGAATGATCTTTCTGTTCAGACCCAAGACCTCAGTTACAGTGTGGCCCGTCAGCTTCCATCTTGAAAAGCTGACTTTGGGCACGAATGTGCACGAGGGCTCATGACCTCTGTCTGTCCTCTCTCTGGCATTGGCAAGGAGAGAGAAGGGTGAAGTCGAGTGTGATGGTAGATACTAGTAATCCCAGCAGTGTGGAGGCTGAGGCAGGGGACTTGCTATTTGTGTCTTACTTGGACAACTTAGTGACTTGAAACACTTTCACAATTAAAATGTTAAAAAAGAAGGGGTAGGGGATGTAGCTCAGAGCAAAGGCCTAAATTCAATCTCAGGTACACAAAATATAAAAATAAAAGGGCCTGATTAGTTCACTGCTTCTGACCTCCATAGGGGGTCCTAGAGAAATAATTTGGCCTACACTGGACCTTCTGTGGGACCCCCTTTCTTCTGTTCCTCATTCCCATGCTCCTCACCTATCCTACCCCTACTTGTGTCCCTTCTTCCAGGGAGCCTCCTGGATGGGCTCCAGGACATTGTAATGTTTATTTTTTCCTGGAGCAGATAGAAATGAGCGGCTGACTTTGATCATAGAGGGCAGGACACTGTGGACACTGGCCACAGTGACTACTGACTGTGTGTGTACCTGTCCTGCCAGTTTCCCTCCACACGTTGTCTAACTGGGTCTATGTAGCTACCTCAAAGACAGATGTTACTGCTGTGCTTTTGGCAGAAGAGGAAACGGAGGCTCAGGAGAGAAGCTCTGCATGCTGTTTGACTAAAGGGAAAGGAAGCAGGGTCACGGTGTTCTAGGACCGCACTGTGTTCACACCTCCTGCCCAGCCTGTTCTCATCAGAGCTGCTCTTTTGCACCTAGGCTCTCCTGCTGTTGGCATGCAGCTGAGTCCTGGGCTCTGTGCACACAGCAGCCCTGGGCCTCCCCTGTCCCTGCAGCAGTGCAGCCTGTGTGGTCACTGTGGCAGCCCGCATCTTTCCTGGGCTCAACTTTCTGGTGATCTATTTCTAGGGAGCACAGGAATCTCCCAGCTACTCTCTTGCCTCTGGCAGCTCTGAGGCTTCTGGCTGTCTGGATGCAGGGCAAGCCACCGATTCTAAAGGCGCTTCTGTGCCCTGTCACTTCCTATCCTGCACTCAGTGTGTGAGTCACTGTGGGGGTCCCCTGTGATCCTGATCCTGGCTGACAAAGTGCTGCTGGGGAGGCATCCGCAGTGTGGGGACAAATCCTGCTGGAGAACGCAGAGCACTACACCTTTGTACAGACTACTAAACTGCTTCTAAGAGCAGGGCTACCTGAGGCATTTTGCAAAAATTTGGCAGCTTTTTTGAGGACTGCTTTTTCTCTTTTAAATATCTTATAATTGCCATTTTATCATTCTCAAAAGTTTGTGGGGGTGCAAAGAGACTAAATAGCAAAGGGTATGAATTTAGATCATTTTTGACACCTTTTTAAAAAAAGTTTCAATATGCATGGGCAGTTTCAGAGATGGAGCTCCATGTCACACGGGGCAAGGAGGGTCTGGTTTCCTCCACATCCAGGAAAGCAATCAGGAGGCTACTGCCTCAATTTATTTGTGGCCCAGTAAGAGAGGTTGCTGCGATCCACTGCTGGGGCTACCCAGTGTCCCCCAATTCCTATATTGAAGTTCTAGCCCAGCTCCTTGGAATGTAACTAGATTTGGAGGGTCTTTCTTATTTTTCAAGCAGTTTGGGTAGCATGAGGTGTGAGTACACATGCACTCTACAGATGCCTTGATGAGAGAAGGAGTTTAGGACACACAGGTCATGGGGAGAGCATGGCCATTCACAAGCCTCAGAAAGAGGCTATGTGAGAAATCAGCCCCTCTGACATCTTGCCCTTCTAGCATCTGACTTCATGAGCTATGAAAGAAAATGAATATTCATTCTTTAAGCCATCAACTGTGTGGTACTGGGTTTTGACAGCCTGAGCTTCAGAAGAACACAAGTTGCATGCAGTGGCAATGCCAGAGATAGTTAAATCTACGGCTTTCTGCGTTCTTAAATCTTCAGTGGTCTAACAAGTATTTTTACAGGCAATGGCAAATTGATGCTTGGAATGGAAAAGCACACTGCAGATATCAGCCTGGAATCTTGCAATTGCCCTTGAAAGGTTCTTCTGGTGGGGTAAGCTTAAGCTATACAGAAGACAGGCACTGGGGGAGCTGTGTCACTGAGATTTTACCTGTTGTTCTAGGAACCCAGAGGGATCTTCGCATTCAGCCTTTGCACAGACCACTAAGCCACTTCTAAGAGCAAGGCTACCTGAGGCACTTTGCAAAACTGTGCATTCACTGGGGCATTTCCCTTCCTAAGCTACCACAGCTCTTTTGGTCCACATTTTGCACTCAGTGGGGGGGACCAAGCTGGGGTTCTGCAAGAATATGGGGTAACAAACCACATATGACAATTCCAGGGAATCTCAATTGCATCTTATCTTCTTGCCTGAGCAGACTGAGAGGCTGGTGTGGTATGATAGAAAAAGAGCCGTGTTCTCTGTGGTAGACCACATTCGTCTCACGTGCCAGTTTCTGCAGTGCTGGCCCTGCTCTTATGAGGAAGGGAACAAGGGTTGACTCCGTTCCACATCTCTCCTTGCCCTGCTTCTACATGGGTATCTGGTTAGGAGGAGTTACAGTTTCCTTCTGTAAGAGTCACGCAGACTGATAAAGCATAGTCCCAGGAACAAAATGAGACACCGTGGAGGGAGCATGTACAGAAATTACAGGCAGTGAAGAGACCAGGTGAAAATGGCAGGTGGACAGGCTATGGACACGAGCAAGAAAAAACCATGTGGGGAGAATTGTTGGTCGGGGTGGTGATGTATCCCACACGAAGCTCTATCAAATGTGTTATTCAATCAATGATACTTGAAGAAAGGACATTTTGCAACCTCTCTGCTTGGCTGCAAGATGGAGACAGCTAATCTGAGCAATTTACATGCTGGTGCTGATGAAAGGAGTTGCTAAGATCTCACTGGTCATCTGAAATTAAATCTTATACGATGATCAGGTTAGAGATTCTGAAAGGCTCTGAGATCCTTTTGCAGTGAGGCAGGAGAGAGATCTTTTTAGATCAGGCTTTCTGAGTCTCAGTCTGAGCTAGGACCCTTTCAGGGTGGCAAGCACTTATTCCACTAAGCTATCTCTCCAGCCCCCAAGTGGCCCCTTGAGGATGAAATAAACACTGTGGGAGCCAGGCCCAATTGCCTTTTGGTCATAACAGCTGTGGCCTCTGACAGGCCTAGACTCCTTCCATTTCCTACTGTCTGTGTAGTCATGATGTCCCCTAATTATCTTTATTAGCTACAAAGGACAGCTCTGAAGCCCAAGCCCAGCACCACCCATGAGTATCCAATCTATTGCCCAGTGGAATGTTTAAAAATTTCCTGAATCTGCCTTCCTGAGTCAATAAAATAGGAAACAATAAATGTGTGGAGAGGGCACTGAAAGCAGAGGAAAGGCAGGAAGATCTCTTTTCTGTTATTCTACAAAATATTGCTTCCTTTGCTTGTTAGCTGCCAGAGGAAATGAAGCCAGCCAGTGCTTTGTGGCTTCTCACCCCGTGGCCAGTATCTCTGTCCCTGCCACTTCACGCACAACTCTGCAAAATGTGTGACTCACAGTGCTGTCCGCCTGATTCAGCTTCACTAAATTTCCTCTGCTGCCAGGAAGGCACACTGGAAAACCTTTTAATTTAGAGCTTGGAATCAGTTAATGACTTGCTTTCTTTTCTTACTCGCTCAACGCTCCCTGACTACACACATATCTTTGTGAAGTTTGTAAGTTGGAGGGACCCGGAAGCAGAGAAGCTCCACGGCATTCACAACAGCTCTTGTTGTGGCTGAGAGCCCTGAAAGCCTTTAGCCTTTCCTTGCTCGCTGAGCTGGAGGAATGCAGAATGAGTCACTGATACTGCTTGGGTGTGCAGGAGAGTTTTCAGACAGAAAATCAACTGCTCCCCCATCCTGCACTGGGCCATCCCAGCTCTGCCAAACCATCAAGCTATGTTCTAGGGACACTGGTCAAAGTGTGTGCCTGGACGCACAGCAATGCCTTCTTGACATTTTGATGTTATTATTTTTGTTTGTTTAAGCAAAGCCCTCTTTTACCACTAGAAAAATACAACCTTCTCTCTCTCTCTCTCACTCACTCTCTCTCTCTCTCTCTCTCTCTCTCACATACACACACATGACTGAAGTCCAGCTTTGCACATCTCAAGAGGCTGATTACAAAACTGTCCACAGGTTTTGCACACTAGCAATGTCTGTTCCAAACCATGCAATCTAATGATTTCAGCTGCCTAAACACTTAAGAAATGTCCTCATTGCTCTTTTTGAGAGACAGACACCTTATATGCCACAAACTTGCTTCCTCTCTTGAAAGGCACCCATTGCCTCTTTGATACTCAGGCTACAAGACAAAAGCGTAGCACACCCCCATCCCGATGTTTTTAACTTCAGCAAGTCTGCTGGCTCCAGACAGTGAGCTGCCGCTTTGGCCCTGAGCTCCAGGCTGGTGGAAGGTTATCTGTGAGCCGCCTCCACCTCCCAGCCTTGGCAGCAGCCCTCCTGGCCGGCTCAGCACATGTGCCTGCTAAGCCCCAGGACCGGCTGCAGTGCGGGCCATGCAGCATGCTGAGTCCAGGATCACTGAGACAGAGTCATTCCGGGGAAGGAACGACCAAATAAAACTGAGGGAGCTTTGTGCAATTTTCCTAATCTCTAGGACTTTAAACAAGAACAGCACAACTTAACTTACACTTGACACAATTCTCATACAGCCACTGAGCTCTCCAGCAGCTTAACTAAGCATTTATTGAAACATTTCTAAAGAGCTGCCATGAGATGAAAAAGTAACCCAATAGCCTCGTATCATATGCCCCTGTTTGATTTCCTCACACCAGACAGACAGGGCACAGCCAGCACCCAGGGCTCTCGGCACCCTCGGCCAACCGGCTGCCATTTCGTTACTTACAGAGCTGAGCAAAAGTAGATATTAAAAGAACAGCGCGTACTCACCTCTCATGAAGCACTGTGGGTATGAAGGAAATGACTCAAATATGCTCTCTGAAGCCATTGCTTCCTTGCGAAAACGCACTCTCTTCTGAAGGCGAGGGATTCAATGATTTACCTTTGGAGCGAAAACCAAGAAAGGTCACTGTGGAACCCCATCTCTCACCATGGTTCCTTGGATCTCTTTTCTCCCCTCCTCCACACCTCTAGGGCTCCCTGAGCTCTACGAAAAATGTACCTTTGTGAAAACAAATATTCAAATTGTTCAAGCTTAAAAAAAAAAAAAACGGTGCCTCATCTGTGGGTTGGGGATCCTTACCACTCTACGAAACCCTGTGGTTTGCATTCAGTGTGATTCGTCCCGCCTGCTGACCACTATGCCGGGCTCAGACTTCTGACTCTGCCAGGCTACCCAACTTGTGGTTCTGTGGTTGTTTATGAGGCCCAAAGAAGTTTTCACACAACCCAAATTACAAATTTAACTGTTCCCCTTTCCACGTCCCATCTCTATTGGTTCTTGCCAATCATGTGACCTAAGTGATGTCAATTTTTTTTTTTTTTAACTTTCTGAGCAATGCCCTTCCTTCCCTCCACCTGCCCTCCCCCAGGCTGTGTAAGAAAATCATCAAGCAGAACTCTCAAGAGAGGGAATGTAAAAGAAAAGTGACTCAGTCTCTTATTATATCGCAGTGCTCTTTGCTGATTGAGTGCAGCTCAGCTCCTCTTGTTGTTATTTGTGGTTTTTGGAACTACTGATTATTTTGATAAAGATTTCATTGCTGCTTATTCAATAGTAATTCAATGCTGGCATCAAGCTGCTGCTGAGACAGGATGTGGCTCCCATCATTTCAAATGCTGGGCATCAGCGCCGGGAGAGTTCAGGCCTTGGTGATGATTATAATAGCATAAGTGAAACTCTAAAAGGGAAAAATAAATAGAAGAAAATATTTCAGTGAAAGTCTGATCCCTGAAGGAGCCTAGAAAAAGGAAAGTATCTTCATTTTGAAATAGTAAGATCATTTCAATAAAGCCAAAATGATATGGTTTTATTTCTACTAAGTGGGCATCTTTAGTAGGTATCTCTTTCAGAAAAGAGATCAAACCACAGCATTTTCTTAGTGACCTGCCCAATACACACTCCAATTAGGAAACTAGAGGAAGACAAAGGAAGGAGAACTTGTGTATTTGGGACAGAGCATGGCTACTCTGCAGCTGTTTCTGTTTTCACCTGTCAAGAGCTGCTACAGCGCCTTTCTCTGGTTCATTCAGTAGGCTAATTCACACCTGCGCAGGGTAAAACTACACTCTGGACCCATTAAGACTTCACAATAGCTACAGGAACTTGCAGGGAGCAGTGCAGGAGGAGTACAGCCCCTTCTCCAGGGGCTGCCTGGTAAAAGAGGCACAGTTTGTCCTTTGCCTTAGGAAGCTGTGCTTATTTGGGGCACTAGAATAAGATGCAGGCAAAGATTCTGCTCACACATATCTATGTATTTTTTTTTTTCCTGCCCATCAGTTTTACCTGCTGAAAAGTAAAGCATCATTCTCCTTAGAGTTCTGGGATGAAGCATGACCCTCCTCTGCCAGGGAAAGTTTTTATTTCACTTTGATCTGCACCCCCTACACACTGTGTACATGTGAACTTTCAACACACACATTGGAGCGAAACTGAAATAGGTCTAAATGCCAGCTCTGAATTCCGGGAGAAAGCCAGCAGAGATATTTCAAAAAGTCTGGACACCTCAGTAATCCCTCCACTTGTCTTCATCCAGATGATTCTGTGTACCCACCAGACACCCACACAAACATTATTCTCAATGGCACAGTCTTTCAAAGTACACATGAATTTTACTTACTCCCCTTTTGACCAAACCAGGAATTGAAACTCTAGAGACTGCTTTCTCCCAGACAGCTTAGAAATTAGCTGGCTGTATGTCGATAACTTTGCTTATGGTTAAGACAATAAGAGTGCCTGTACTTCTTTTATGAACCTTGTTCATACCTAAAGGTGATGCAAGTTTCATATTGATTCTCAATGCGAATCCCATGTTAACATAAACTGCCTTGTGTCCCTGGGTTATTCTATCCCTTTAAAAAGTCCAGCCTGAGCCAAGCCCCATCCGGGTTCTGTTCTCTGTTCTCCTCTTACTCTTCCCTAGAAGAGCTGGGAGCTGAGGGCTGTGCCTGCAGCTGCCAGCCCAGAGTCAACTTGGTCTTCACAGTAATTGAGAAATTCGAGTAGCAAAGTAGAGGCAGATTAATCCTTTGGCTATTTCATTTTAGAAACTCCCCAGATGCTTCTAGCCTTAGGTGTCTAGATGCCTGAAAGGAGGGTTTGAATGTGTCTACTAACTGCCTAAATTCTTGGCTTTTCTCTGGGTCTCTCTCTAGGTTGATAGGTATCTTTCCCAGGTGGTCTTCACCAAGCAGATTAGAATTTGAAGACAGTGTCAGGCTGTGACCGGGACTCTGTCACCACCAGCTGGTGTTTCAGGTCACCAGGGGGCAGAGCGTTGACCTGTGTACCAGCTGAGGACTGCATTCCAGGGTGGACTGCTGCCACCACACCACAGAGTCTTACAACTCAGTGAGGCAACAATTGAGGACTTTCTGGGCCTTGTTCAGGTCATGACAATCAGTAAAGACTTGACCAGTCACTGGTAATCTTGGCCTTCCCACTTCCTTAGGAGCTCAGGATAAAAAGACATGTCTGTCATCAGTTCACTGCCTAGAGAAATACTTAATCCCATTTTAACCAGAGCAGTTTAGGATTCTTTAAGTTCAGTATTGACCCACACCCTCTGTCCTTGTTCCTCCAAGCTACTCAGACTTGTGGCTGTTAGCTGGGGAATTGTCCCCATGTGTCTGCTGCAGGTTGTGTTGCTCTGCCAAGTAATGTGATGGCAGTTTTTGGCCTTGCTGAAACTCGTGACTGCTTCCAAGCACCACTTTTGAGGGTTGGGTGGGGAAAATGTTCAGGCGTCTTTTTAAATGGCCCTATAAAAATACCAGTGAAGGTTGAAAGATGCATAGTTGCATAACCCTATAATTAATGTACAGACCTCTGTGTGCAGTCCAATCCAATTAAAACACTCTCTGCTTGGCGTTTCGTTACACGATTGCTGCACACTGTCTCTGAACTCTATTTATCTGTGATAAAACAGGTTTTCTGGCCAGCAAATGCAAGCAAAGGTGGATCCTCCCCTTCCCTCAGATGAAGATGTATTGCTCTCTGGGGGAAATAATGTACAAAAAGGAAGGAAGAAAGGAAGGAAGGAAGGAAGGAAGGAAGAAGGAAAGAAAGAAGGAAAGAAAGAAAGAAAGAAAGAAAGAAAGAAAGAAAGAAAGATATTAAAACCATCCCATCAAACAAATGCTCCCTAATGGTATACAAAGCTGTTTAATGATGATTGTTTCCAATGGATGAGTTTAAGCTGCTTTGCGACTGTAGACAGGGACTGTGGCCTGAAGGAGTCACACTACCTGAGAACTTGGTAAGAATTAGACTCTGAGGCTCCCTCCAAGGCTTACTGAGCCAGACTCTGTATTCTCTGCAAGGTCCCCAGGTAATTTGTATGCATATTGGAGTTGAGGACCTCACCAGCCCTGACCCCAGATGCAATGAGCCAGCCAATGAGACCGGGAGTGGGTGGCACACACCTGTGATCCCAGTGCTGGGGAGGCTGAAAACAGAAGGAACAAGCTGTGTAGTGAGACCTTGTATCAAATACATTCAAAAATAAACAAGTAAATAGAGTTGGGGAACAATTGCTGTACATGTTAAGCTTTAGTAAAGAAAGAGTAAGGCTGTAATTGTTTACATTTTTGGGATTAGTTTGCTTCTCAGAGTGTCCTGAAGCATCTTACCCATCTACCTTGTTGCCTTGGCATGCTTTTTAAAATCCTGGATATTTCTGGAAAGCAGAAACCCAGAAGAGGCATGACTCTCATTCTCAAGGTTATAGTCTCCTGGATTGTCACTTGGACCACTCAACTTGAGTGCTGTGTTTGGGTCAAGTTTGTAGTCTGAGGTTACACACACGGCGGAGGGAGGTTGCCACGAACTGTAGCTGCCTCACAGGTGATCATGAGATAGAAACAGAAGGCTTTTTCCTTCCAGGCCATCAGACTCAGTTTTCACCTAATTTGCAGTTTGGAAACACATGAGTCCTGGGAGTTTTTCTGGACACACTCCATGTGTCTGTGTCCCCACGGCAGGCAACACTGCAGGTGGCCTTGGCAGGACCATTGTGGGTTGACCTCCCAAGGGATACCTGGTCCTGCTCTCCAGCCACTGCTGTACAGATGGCTTTCCCTGTGCTTGCTTCAGAAGGGCTCAGCTGTCGATTGTCCCTGCTGGTAGCAGCCCAGCCTTCTAGGGTCCAGAGGCTCTGTTTTCACAGGCATCCAGGCACTTGGCTACTTCTCTTTGATGCATCTGGATCATTTCAGACCTGCCTTGAGCCAGAAAGCTTATTTGGAATAGTTTCTCCTTACAGAGCTTTGGCACTTCTGTTTCTGGTGCCATCTGAAACCAGGAAGGTAAAACTAGGAAATTTAAACAAATCCTCTTTGAATGTTAGAAATGTTTAGCATTCGAGGTTTGGTCAAGTGATGGAAAACAATCTGAGCTGGTATTGAACTTTCCAGCCAGTTTCTCCAACCTTGGGGCTAATTTTAGCATGAGAAAGTGGGAAACAAGGAAACTAAAATTATTTAGAGCCTGAGAAGCCAGAATTCACATTGGTTAGGTGGTATAACACATAGTACTTCAGTTTAGGTGGCAAATAATGGCAAGTGTCCCAAGCTGGAGCAGAGAATTGGCTTCAAGAACTTTGGACTTTTATCATAATTACTACTTCTTTTCCTGGTAGTAGGCAAATTAACAAACTTCCACATGATTGTTTAGAAACCAGAGCATAATACTACCTTTCTCACTAGGGCACTGTAAGGGTCAGTGACTGTTTAGACTATGCATAGTTGTTTTGAATGGGAAAAGAAAGAAAACTTTGGTCATATTTCAATATGAAAACCCTCACCAGGGCTGTTTTGATATTTGCACTTCCCAGGTATCTAAATGTAGGCCATCAGGACTCTCAGTTAGAAGGATGAGTTGAAAATAGACTCTGCAACTAATGCTAGGAAAATCCTTTGTGTTCGTTACTCAATTTATGGAGTTAATATTCTTTTTGAAAAAAATATATTTGGTTGTTACAAGGTCTCACAATGCAGCTCAGACTCATAGTGATCCTCCTGTTTTCAGCCTTCCCAGCGCTGGGATCACAGGCATAGGCTACTATGCCTGGACTGAGTGGTCAGCTCAGCAGCCCTGGGGGCAGGGCTGGAGCAGCATATGGTGCTGGGGATCCAATCGAGGTCACTGCACTTGCCTAAGCAGGTGCTTGGATCCACTGAGCTATCTCTCTGGCCAATCAATGTTCTTTTGAAATAATTTCATTTAAGTCTACAGGTATAGGCTAAAATTCTTTCAGCACCTCAAAGAAAAAAGTTCTTCTAAGAACAAGATAATGGGGCTTGAAAGTGTGTGGTATGTATTTTAGTTTCTTCCTCTTCAAATTTCCTTTCTTTATTGCTGCTAGTTTAGAAACTGGCTGGATTTCTGAGTGGACATCAGGAAGCAAGATCTGGTTTGTGTTTGATTCTAATTTCATCTCCTTACCTTTTTAGTTTAATCAGGTAGTGGAGACACTTGTAGCAGATCAATGACATGACAATGACCAGGAAGCATCTAGGACTTGTTATGAACCATCAGTCATAGAACATCATCACCAAGAATACTTGTCCTAAGATCTATGTTGTTAATCATGTCCCCAGTCTTGAAATTGTATTTATTTATATTGTGGTGATGGGGATGATTTCAGGACAAGCCAGGCAGTGTTCTACCACTGAGCTCTGCACCCATGCCCCCAAGTTTTGAACAACACAGTGTTGCTAACTATAGGCATCTACTGTGCTATACAGTAGTAGCTCTCTAGGTTTTATTTATTTTGTGTAATTGAAACTTCAGCTTTTTGGTTGGCAGTTTTCCATTTCCTCTTCTTGTCTATCACCTGAAAACCGCTAATACTGATTCGATGAGTCTGACTGTTTTAGGTACCTTCTATAAGTGCATCGTGCAATATGTGTCTTTCTCTCTCATACTGAGTTCATCCAGCATTATGGCCTCCAGGTTTACTATGTTGGCACATAGTACAGAATTTCCTTCTTTTTAAGCCTGAGTCAGGGCTCGCCAAATAAGTCACTGGATTAAAGCGCCTGCTTAGTAGGTAGATGCAGTGGCCGGGGTTCGACCCCAGGCATGCCCTGCCGGCCCTTCCCCCAGGGAGGGGGGCATACTGAGACAGCGATTGAGGCTAGGCGTGGTGATATGTGCCTTAATCCCAGCCCTTTGGGAGGCTGAACACAGGAGATTCACTACAAGCTAGTAAGACCCTGTGGACTCTTACTAAATACAAAAAAAAAAAAAAAAAAGAAGACTGAATCATATTCCACTGTGTGCTTGTACCACGTTTTCTTTATCCATTTATCTATAGATGTACATTTAGGTTATTTCCATATCTTGGCTATGGAGAATAGTACTCCAACAAACATTAGAGTCCACATATCCCTTTGGCATCCTGATTTTAATTCTTTTGGATTAATATTCAGCATGGGATTGCTGGATTAAGTGGAAGCTGTATGTTTTAGTTTTTGAGGAACCACAGACTGTTTTCCATAACAGCTGCACTATTTTGCATTCCTACTGGCAAATATGTATATATGTATACAAATTGAAGATAGTGCTCCCCATAGAGAACTCAGATCTAAGATAATCTTCCTTTGAGGATAAGGGAATTTAGAAGACTGGCATACATTAGTAATACAAAATTGTAATCGGAAATAAAATTGGACATTCATCTGGCTTCTACCATCAGAGGGCAATGTTCTGGCCTGTGGGATACTATCAGGAGTTTTATTCATTTATTTATTTGGTACAGGGTCTCACTACATGGTTGAGCCTCATAGTGATCCTCCTGTCTCAGCCTCCCCTGAACTGGAATTACAGGGTGCAGCACCACATCTGGTTTTGGTGGCTGGCTTGTCACATGACCAACACCACGTGGTACCGGGGATTGAACCCAGGTCCTTGTGCTTGCCAGGTAGTTGCTTAGACTGCCAAGCTATTTCCCAGGCCTATCAGGAGTATTAATAGCCTTTAATTTATTATGATTGCATCTCTCACTTCTAGTTTATTTCCCTGTACTGTTCTCAGATTTTACCATTTCTTACATCATTTTTCTCAAAATTTGTACTGAAAAATGGAGACTCAGGACATTGTGTTTGCATGCAAAGGCTGCATGCTGTGAACTGGCCTTCAGGTCACATCAAAGTGAAGAATCATTGGCCAACAGATATTAGAGGGCCTTTAGTCACTGAACTGGTGAACCTTGAGAATTATTGAATGGTCTCAGGTACCACTTTGTTCTACTTTTTAAGTCACAATATTTCCATATGATTATGTGTCGCTTATCTTTGCCTTTGCCCTTGGTTATGGCCATGACTATGTATTTTTATGTATATAGTTTTATTCTTTATCTTCACCCAAAAACCCAGATTTAGGAGTATTCTTCCCATAATATAACATTCATGACTTTTTATATTTTTATATATCAATCCATCCATACCCCTAAGAATGCTTCATATCACAATAATGTTGATTTCTTATATTTCTCTTACTATAATTCACAGAAATTCTCTTGTCTTAAGCTAAAATAGAATTAGTCATACTCACTGTATTTCTGTATTGCCCCTTTTGGTCTTATTCTAGGGCTTTACCAAATAACACTTCGATTCCTTTGAAATTTCCTTATTTCTCTGATAAATTATTGAGTACTCATTTTCTTCACAGTCTGTTTCCTAACATGGGGTTAGACAGACTTGGTCATGTTCAACAGGAAATTCTTATTCTACGACCCCTGCACAAAACTACATAAATAACAAATGCCCAAAAGACAAACAGGGAGTGGAAGGCAATGGAACTTGGTAGCTTGATGGCATGAATGGACTCCAGAGTTTGCACTTCCTTGTAGTCACAACTGTTGCTCCATAATTGTGATTCTTTCCCATCAAGAAACTGTATTCAGTCAATGTCTTGCTTTATTCAATGATATAGTCACAAACTTGACACAAGCAGGGTCTTAGAAGGGAGTAGTGATTAGACTTTAGAACATAGTCAGGCTGGCGTACCAGGAAGTGAGACATGAGTAAGAGTCATTCTCATCTACACATGGAGGCCCTCCTTGCTTGGCTGGCAGCAGGTTGGCCAGAAGCCACTTACATGAACTCCAAACTTACCCAGCATAATTGAGCAGCCAAACCCATCCATGAGCAGCAGAACCACCGACTGCCCCCATGACTTCCCACAGACGCAAAAGCAGTACCACACAGTTATTGTAAGCCTTGGAGTTGTCAGTACCTTCGCAGTGTTGCATTATTGGGGCAATAGAGTTTGTGGAGGAAAAGGTAGAAATGCAGAAAACATCAGTGTGGTGCTGCAGCTGAGCTGAGCAATAAAACAGAATTGGTTGCTTTGCAAAGTGAAAGGATATGAGAGCAATGATGAGCACTCTGAAGGCAAGAAAGGAGCCAGCAGAGAAAGGAGCCAGGGAACACTGGCTTGAGGAGTCAAACAAAACTATGGAAGCATGGTGTAAGTCAAGGGTTTCAAGAGATGGGAAGGAGGCAAGGTTAGATGTTGAAAAGAGATGCAAAACACGAAACTGTGGAATAGTCAGTAGAGTTAACAGGAGCCACTTGAGATCTGTTTCTGCATGACACCTCATCAGACTAAACTGAGGAATGACATATGATTTTCCTCATTAGAAGATATCCAATTCCTTCCTTGGTTAAGTAGAAGGTTAACATGAAGTTAATTGTTACTGTAATTAGATTGCAATAACATTTAAATATGTCTGAGCTGGTTATATGACTTCTATTTTTCAATTACTTAAAAACGTGGTAAATATGTACTTCTTAGAGAAGAAATTACAGTTAAATAGAGACTTTGATTGTTGTATATTACTGCATTCATTAAACAGCTAGATTTTGAGGGTGTGTCTGAGAAAGGCTGATGGGGGGTAGAAGAAGTTGACTCTTCAAAGAGCCACATTGCATAGCTGCTGTTGGCATTGGGTCTTAGCAGGCTACTCTCCTTGTCACCTGTACTATTGAGATTGGAGGGACATTGGGTAACGGAGTGAAGAGTGACAGCCTGAAATTTTGAAAGCAATGTTTGAAGAGAACTATTTGGATATCTTATCCTCCATAAGGATATAAAAAGACCAGGAGTGGAATCACAGAGGAGATCTCTGGTGAGAGTCATCAGTTAAGCTGCTCCTCACACCATCACCCTTGGTGACTGAGGCTTTGAGGAGATTCTGTCTCACATATTGAACCTACAGAGAGAAGCTTAAATGGTGCCTATAGGGAGAATATGTCCCTAAGTCTGGAGCCTGACCCACTCACTAAAAGAGCAGAAGTGGCTTCTTGCAGGGTAGATGGGGACTATATTAGAAAATTTTCACATTTTTACACTTTCTCAACATGGAACTCCAAGTAAGCCTGGTATTGTTGTAAAGGGATTCTGTGCAGTGGCATACTTTCTAGGCAAGGATGTTTTGGCCCAAAGAAATTGTGATGTTGACCATAAGAAGCAGGAGCTGAGAAGAAACTGGGATTTATCACCTCAAGAGACAGCCACTGTAGAGCGCAGGGGAAGAGGGAGTGATCACATTAAATGTCTATGAGGCCCCAAGACAGCCAAGCCATTGAGCAGTCTCCCAGTCCCTCTTACATATCTTCCTCTTTCTTCTGCAGCAAAGCGGTATGGGAAGCTTTGGTTAGGAAAGCATAGAGTGAATGAGAGGCACTGAGCTGCAGGAAGGAAACCATGTGACCACATTCCATGAAGCCAACTATGAGGATGGAGCCTATCATAGCATGGATTATTTGAGTCTGTCATTTTAAATGACTGTAGGATATATCTAGGTAAGGCACAGAGAAAGTATTATTATATTGAATATGTTTAAATGGACTGTAAAGGGCAAACATTAAGACGCTCTTCAAAAGGTCGTTGTAACCCAAAATAGCCACCAAAAGTGTGAGGTAAATGGATAACTAAAATGTGGATGCGATACATGTGTACACGGTGAAATATGACTTTAACAAGGAATGAAATTTTGTCCTTTTATACAACATGGATGGACCTCAAAAGCACTAACTTAGTGAAACAGCAAGCTACAGATGGACAAACACTCAATGATTTCACTTATGTGAGATACTAGAATAGAGTGTATATGGTACTCTCAAATACATAGAGCGAGGGTAGAATAGAAGTTGCTGGGGACTGAGAGGAGGGGAATGGCAAGCCACAGGACTTCCGGTTAGGAAGGAAAAAAAAATTGGAGGTGGACAGTAGTGGTGGAGTACAACAATGTCAAAGTCATTCATGCCAATGGGCTGTATACTTATTAAGAAAAAGAAGAAGCCACTCAGACTGTGCTCCTTCCCTCTTGCTCCCTCCAGGGAGGAAGCAGGAACAATCATCAATGGCGAGCACAGTTGTAGCGAAGCAACACTGCAGGCCAGCTGCACGCTCAGGAAGGAGCACGCGCCTCCTCCTAGTGGTTTCTGGTACTCCACATGATCAGAGAAACTTCTCTAGTAACATACTATAGAAATGATCCCTGAAAGTATAGCCTTTGGGCTGTATACTTAATAAGCGATTAAAATAATAATTATATTATATATTTTTCCACAATAGGAATCAAGTGTTTTTTTATTATATTCTACAGATTTTTGGATCCAAAATAATTGTTTAAGCCACGATGAATGCCTGTGTCTCTGTCTCTTTCTCTCTGTCTATCTGTCTCTGTCTCTGCTTCTTTCCCTCTCTCTCTTCCTTTCCCCCTCTCTTGCTCTTTCTTCTCTCTCCGTTTTTCATCTTTTATTTGGGTAATGGCCTGCACAGCTGGTGGGTGACTCCCCGGGGTATCCCATTGTTCATTTTATTTTCTTTGGCAGTGCTGGGTTGGACAGTTTGAAACAGGTACAGCAAGGTCAGATTCTTGCCTTAGGTGATTTGGCTGTTAGTGTAGTCTAGTGATGTCTTGTGAATCTCAGGAAGATGTTTAATTCAGTGTACAGGGTAGCTAATATAACGCCTAAACTTCATAGGCATTTAATAGAGTCTTAGTTTCCTTATGATATTAAAATGATAGGACTTGGTAAGCACAAGGGCCTGAGTTCAATCCCTGGTTCTGCCAAAAGAAAAAAAAACAATGACTTATCCACCAAAGTGAATCCAGTGACAGTGTCTGCTTTTAGCTGTGCCTTACCTAGCAAGCTATATATTTTGCTTGTTAATGAAAGAATCTAGAGTTGTATCATTTTTACTAAATCTTTTATTTTTTAAAGAGAATAAAAAACAGTAAAAAATTAGAAATGATACAGAATTTCACTAAACAAAAGAAAAATAAAACATATGGATTTTTCTAGGATTTGAATAACCTTATATTAAAAGTTGACTTCTAAACTTACAATGACCGACACACACACAAGCATGCCATTGATTTTACTGCTTACCCTGTTCTCACTTGGCACAAACGTGCCTGCAAGCCTCGACGGATCTATTATCTCTCCGCATTCTCCATTCCTGTACTTAGTGGACCACACAAAGGGTAGATCGAGGGGAGATAATTGATCTAATGATAACTCAAACGATTAATCCTTTCTTCTGCAGCATCTTACTATGCGGAGATTATCTTGTTTGATGCGTGAGCTAGACATCTGCTGCCACTCGTGTCTAATCCCACACAAAACCTATCTTGTCCTTGCATCTGCTCAAGTGCTCAGCAGGAGCCTGCCAGCCTCTTGTCACCCACGCCAGGCCGGGAGTCGTGCTGACTCAGTTGTTTTATCTTCCCCAGCATGGCGAGCCGCCCAGAATACCCTTTATACGGATGCCAACGGGAATTCAAAATAAGAGATGGGACTGTGATTTCATATGAGCGGTTCTCCCTTGGGCAGCGTGAGGGACAGTGCAGCCCCTGTAACACCTAAGAGCTACTCATTGTGCCTGTAATAAGTTGATACACCAATGAGGTTTTTTTAGGGTTAGAACCATTCACCTATGGAAGTGCACACTTTAAACACCTAGATTTCTATCTTTACTGGTATCAGCCATCTGATCTGGGGAACATGAGCTTATTTTCTTTTCATGGATGGGCTGAAAACATTTTGAGCAGTCAAGTGATCTTATTGTATTCTGAGCCCTCCCCTGAATGGAATGACATACTTTTGGCAGATAACTTACTCTGAAGTTAAAATTTATTTCTGTCATGAAATAGGGGTACAGTAGCCAGGTTTTAGCAAAACAAAACAAAACAGAAACCGAAGAGGTGTACATCGTTAACTTTAAGAGATAGTAAGTTAACTAGAAAGATAACAAGTTGCTTGCATGTCCCAGGTATTGCACAAGACATCTATCTATACAGTAAAAGTTGTTCATCATATATTGGAGATTCAATTTTTACAGGGCACATTTAAGTGAGTTAATTAAATGTGACTTAATTCATTTTAGCTGACAATCCCAGTTGATGACCAAGATATGTGATATGCATGTATACACGTATCCCCTAACAGGCAGGAAACTCTGGGGTTTTATTTAAATATAGAGGAGAAGATAATTGTGTACGCTGTTGGACTTCAATCACTGGAGGCTGATGTGGGTTTTTTTTTTCCTCTTCTCTATTGAAGCCCATTCAGGGCCCTGGAGGAGACTCAGTGCCAGGGTCACCTTGCTAGTGGTTTGTCCAGCAGTAAGACAACGGCAATAGGGATCATTTGCCTTGCTTTTTCCATGCTGGACTCACCTGCTTTCTGGCCCAGAAGGACTTGCTGTGGTATTGTCCCTCTCTGCTCTTTTCCAAAGGGAGCCCAGGTGTGTTAATTGCTGGGTAGCAGCTATACTAGACTCAAGTAGATGGCAGCTGGGTGCTGAGCACGCTCTGCAACAGGAGTTTTGGGTTTCCATTGTAGTCAGGTCATAATCCTGTCCCCTTCCATCTGCACTAACTGTTGTTTTAGGTCTCAAGCAATTGGCTTGAGCTGAAAACATAAACAGCTCCCTGGGCTGGCCCTTATCATTGTCTTTTTATGTTGGTTTAGAAAATATACATGAGAGACCCACGGTGCACAATGAACCCAGCAATTAGCCACCACTGCGGGCAGGCAGCAAGCTCCCAGCAACACAACCCCTAAGGTCAGGCAGCCGCTGGGCTGTGACTTTCTTCATGGTGGCTAGGGGCCAAGGTCTGCTTCTAGGGCGCCTCCCACTTCTGTGCCTGCAGTCAGAGCTGCAGAAGGGGCAGCTGACTGAAAGAGCTGGTTCAGGTTATGTGTGGTGCTGGGAAAATAGTGCAGAGAGAGAGGCAGGATATAACTAGTTTGTTTGTCATTGATGACACATTTAATTGCGAAATTATTAAAAGGAAAATTGGATCTACTTTTTCTCCCCCAGGTATGGCTTTGGCAGTACAATTCCAAAGGTGCATGTGAAAGTGGAGACTGAGAGGAGGGTAGAGACATGGGAAAATAACATTTCATACTTTGGGGCTGAACTTTTCACCCATTCTACAAATATTTATTAAGCGTGTTTTCTGAATCCAACAACAAGCTAGTAAAACTATGTAATTTAAATTTTTGGATGAGGCAGTAGGGAGTATGGGTTGTAAATGAACTTAGGGACTATTTTTAATGGAGAAAAAAATCACGGTTTAAACACTTACAGGTTACACATTACCTAATTATTTTGTGCCTCAGTTTTCTCATATGTTAAATGGGAATAATAGCATTATGTTTCAGATATAATTGAGACACAGCAATTATATTTCTTACTTCTAGGCTCATTGTGAAGATTAATCTTGTTAATGCTTGTGAAACATCTAGCAAACTTACTGGCACATACTATGTACCAAGCACATATTAGGCTTATTTGGTGGTATGGCTTCAATGTGACTAAGCACTGATGAATGTGCTTTTTCATAAATGACGAAGAAAGGAAAAAGTTATCTCTAAAACTCCCTAGGAAATCCTAGGCAGAAAAGATTTTATACTAACCTTTCCCATGGAGTTAATAAATGACTTGTTTTTTATTAATTTTATTGAGAAACAAATAGCAATGAGATAGTTTAAAAACCAATTAGTAGGACAGTTTCAATAATTAATACAGTGCATACTGTTGTCTCTGCAGTAGTTATTCACAGTACAAGATGCAGACATGATATCCTGTCCAAACACTATTAGTACAGATCTTTCTTCTCACTGAATTAAGAGAAAGTAGCTGTATATCTATCCTATTTTGTATATACAGATACAAAATGGTCCTTCATTTGTATCCCCTTTTTTGTTTAGTTTTGTCAGAGATGGATACTCCATTGCCATTTAAATATTGTAGGTGTGGGAATTCAGCAAAATAATCCACTATAATCCAGTAGCCTATAATAGTAGTGGGTGATCCATAGGGCTGGCAATGCCAGAAGTTGTTGACTTGAGCCTTTTACAGATCAGCATATTAATATGGCTTAGTAAATTACTTGTGAAATTATTTTTGCCATATCGTATTTTGGCCCTCAAACATCAAGAAAATTGTTCCTGTAAATAAGAACTTAAAAACCACTAGGATCTCAGTGACATGAGCCATGTATGGAGGAAGTGTGTTTACCACCACCCAACTATCAAACAGAAGAGCCACATTAGGTAGTGGGACTGAATACTTTGTGTTCCCCTGTGGCTTTCTGTCCTATTTCATAAAGCTTTGGTTTTGTCTTTCTGCCATGAGACTGGCAATATTTTGCCACAATTCAGGTGTAGCCAGAAAATAAACAGAGAAAGAACACAGTCTCTGTGAATGTGGACTGTGGGCTCTGGGACAGGGTGGAGCCAGCTGAGAGCCCATCCCAGGGAAGCGTTGGTTCCATCCGCTATCTAACTAATGCATTGCTTTTTCTTTCTCTGACGCAGAGGGTTGCTTACTATTTGGATGATTATTATAGGAAGTGCAGATTCATACTTGGCAATACTTTCATCTTAGTCTTCCAGACTGCTGGGATTATAGGTATCTTTAAGTAAAAAAGACCATTGATAACTTTAAAATACTTCACTTTTGAAAAGAAAATAAGATAGGATGAATAAATGATAGGAAAATGCTTAATGTTGACTTCATCTACAATCGAACCCATTAAGAATTTACTGATTATCAATAGCTGCCATTGGCTGCCTACTCCCCTTCTCCATGGGTCTCATACAGATTACCTCAATCAAATTTCATGACATTGTTTCTACCTCCATCTTTCAGATGAGAAAACCAAGGTTTAATGAAGAGGTCTTGTTAAGCATCAGAAGAGAAGTTGATTAGTACCCTGCAGTATATGCCGTTGTTTGCCTTAAATATCGGACTCAATTCTTTTTAGTTGTTGTTGTACATTCCTATTTGTATTTCTTCTTCTGACTTCTTATACTAGGGAGACTATATGATATTTGCACATGTGTGTCTGGTTTATTTCACTTATGAGTATATATTCAAGTGGCATCCACTTTAATATAAATGCTTCAAATTTATCATTCTTTATAGCCAATACTCCATTATTTAGACGTACCACATCTTTTTCAACCATTCCTCATGTGACAGACATCTTGGTTGTTTCCAAGATTTTGCTATCACAAATTGTGCTGCTATAAACATAGGTACATGTATATCACTCTGATATAACGTTTTCAGTTCCTCTGGGAAAGTTCCCAGTAGGGAGATAGCCGGCTTGAATGGGATTTCCAGTCCCACTCTTTTGAGGAGTCTCCACACTGATCTCCACAATGGTTGCACATTGTGGTCTACATTCCCACCAGCAGTGGAGAAGTGTTCCCTTTTCCCCACAATCTCTCCAACATTTGTTGTTGGTTGATTTCCTTATGATAGCCATTCTTTCTGGAGTGAGATGGTATCTCAGTGTTGTTTTTATTTCCATTTCATGGAGCATTTTTTCATATATTTATTCACTTCTTTAATTTTGTCCTCTGAGAAGTGTGTATTCATCTCAGATGCCCATTTCTGCATTGGGTCTTTCACAGATCAAAATTGGAGAAATAGAAGAGCTGCAAGGCTAGCCAACATTTTGGCCCTAGCCTTTCAAGGTCAGTGAAGTCTCAGGACATAGGAGAACCTGTACTGTAACATTATGAAACTCAGTTGTGCCCCAAATTTTCTGATCAAGGAGATTATGGAGCCACAGAGGAAAGAGATTGATGATCTATAGTGTGCCTGGGAGAGTTGCATGGAGAGAAAAGTTTCTCTCAGGCTCTCACAGAGAGCAAACTGGTCAAGCATTGGCCGTGACTCATCCGCATGGATGACACAAACAAAGGATCTACAGAGTAAGGTACAGGATTACAAGATAAACCCTGAAGGGACTTCACTGACCTCATAAAAAAAACAAGTTACATCTTTTGGTATATAGATCTTGCTCTATCTCAGTCTTAACCATCCAGCACAAAAGTATAAAAATGAGGTATATAATGTGGGGCTATGATAATGGGTTGAACTGTGGATGGCTACAGTCAACAACTTCTTCATATAACTCGCTATTATTGTGGAATGCTGGACTGTGTTGGAGTGTGTCACTGTGGTCAGGCACCTAAATTGGTTTAATGACAATGGAGTGCCCATCTTTGCCAGGTCTAGACAAAAAAAGGGGTATACAAAGGAAGAATCATGATGTGTGTGTGTAAACAGGATAAATATGCCATGCTTCTGCATAATTCTATGAGAAGCAAGATTTACACTAATAGTGTTTGGACAAGATATTATGTCTGCTTCTAGTACTGTGGACAACCACTAGGAAGACAATAAGATAGAAAGTATTAATTATTGAATCTGTGATATAATTCAGCTATAAAAAATAAGATAAGTAAACAGCTATACTCGCTTAATTCACTGATTAGAGACATCTGCTATAATAATGTCTGTAAGTATAATATCATGTATGCACCTTGTATGATACCAAAACATTATGGAAATAGTTTGCAATGTATTAATTTATGAAATCTGTCCTATTAATTTGTCTTGAAATGGTCTCATTGCTATTTGTTCTTCAATAAAATAAATAATAAAAGAAGAGGTCTTGGTTACTTTTCTCCAGTTGTTGAGGCAAATACCCAACACCCAAATTAAATGGGGAAAGATTGACTTAGTTCACAATTTCTGGGGGTTTCATTCCATACCCAACTGGCTCCAAGGTAGAGAAGCACATGACAGAGGGCAACAGTTCATAGCAGCAGAAAACTGCCAAAGAACAAGAGCCAAAGGAAGGAGAAGCAGGATCAGGTCTCTTTCTCTCCTTTATTTTATATGCAGGCTGCTCTCTGAGTGGGAACATATGATTCAGCAAGATCCATTGGTACTTGAAGCATCAGTGGTAGATAGACATGCTGTTCGGAATCTCTGGCAGGCACCCATAGGTGAATTGTTACATGGGCCCTTAGGATTTTGGAGCAAGGATCTGTAGTTATCTGAAGAGAAATATTTTTCTCTTTGAAAAAGAACTACTGGCCTGCTACTGGCACCAGTGGAAATGGAACACTGGACCATGGTAATGGATGGTAGTTTGGACACAAGTGTTATGTGCAGCATAGCAGAGTTTGTGTTAATGCCAGTGAGGCATTAGACTTGAGTTTCCCATCATGAACTGAGAATTTTCTGATTCACCACATCATAAAGGTGGGTGAGCATGGCAATAGCCTGCCATTCCATAGCAGTGGTATATATCTGAATGAGCCAGGGAAGGTCTAGAGGACACAACTAAATTACATGAAGTTACCCAGATATGTATGGCTCTTAGGCCTGCTATACTGCCTTCTGTTTTTCCCAGTAAGCATCTGTGGCCTTATGGGGTGTGCCATATGATCAACTGTCAGAGGAAGAGAAGACTAGGGACTGGTTTACAGATGGACCTTCACACCATACAGATGGCATACACAAGTGCACTACTGCAGTATTATGACTCTTTCTGGGATATCCTTGAAAGACAGTGGTGAAGGGAAATAATCGCAGTTGGCAGAATGTCAGACAATGCACTTGGTAGTGCATTTTACCTGGCAGGAGAGGTGGTCGGAAATGTGAATAAACATGGATCCAGAGGCTGTAGCCAATGGTCTGGCTAGATGGTCAGGAACTTGGAAAGAACATAACTGGAAAATTGGTGACAAAGATATTTGGGGAAGAGATATGTGCATAGACTTCTCCATGTAGGCAAAGGATGTATAAATATTTGTTTCCTATGTAAATGCTCACCAAAGGTGACATCAGCATAAGAGGACTTTAATAACCAAGTGGATAAGATGATCCATTCTGTCGATAATGGCCAATCTCCTTCTTCAGCCACTCCTGTTATCACCCAGTGAGCCCATGAACAGAGCAGTATAGTGGCAGAAATGGAGGTTAAACATGGGCTCTGCAATGTGGACTCTCACTCACCAAGGCTGACCTGGCTATAGCCACTGCTGAATGCCTGACATGCCAATAGCAGAGGTCAACACTGAGTTCCCCTAATAGGGCACCACTTTCTGGGTGATCAACCTGTGACCTGGTGGCCACTGTAGCAGACCATTTTCACCATGGAAGGGACTGCACTTTGTCCTTATTGGCATAAACACATACACTGGATATGGATTTGCCTTAGTCGCATGTAAGACTTCTGTCAAAACTACCTTCCATGGACTTATAGAATCATGGAATTCCATAAAACATTGCTTATGACCAAGGACACATTGTATAGCCAAAGAAGTCCAGCAGTGGGCTCATGCTTATGGAATTCACTGGTCTTATCATGTCCTTACCATCCAGAAACAGCTGGATTGATAGAAAGATGGAATGGTCTTTTGAAAACACATTTAAGGTGCCAACTGGGTAGCAATAGCTTGCTGCCTAGGGTAGGTACTTTAAAAGGCTGTATATGTTTTAACTTAGCAGCTACTGTATGATGCTGTGTCCATAGCCAGGACTCAGGAGTCTAGGAGTGGGGTAGAAATAGGAATGACACCATTCACCATTTCTTCTAATGATTCACTAGCAAAGTTTTGGCCTCTTGTCCCCACAATATTATGTTCTGCTAGCTTTGAAGTCCTAGTTCCAGAGGGAGGAAAGCTTGTACCAGGAAGCACAGCAATGATACTACTGAACTAAGGCTTTCCCCTGGTCACTCTAGTCTCATACCTCTGAGGAAACAAGCGTAAAAGGGAGTCACAGTGTTGTCAGGGGTGACTGAGCCAGACTCTCGAAGGGAAACTGCATTATTACTCCATAATGGAGGAAATGAAGAATATACATGGGGTGCAGGAGATCCCTTAGGGCTCCTCTTAGTATCACCATGCCCCATTATTAAAATCAATGGGAAATTACAGCAACCTAAGGATAAGGAGAAATGGTCCAAGCCTTTAGGAATGAAGGTAAGGGTCAGTCAACTAGGGAAAGGAACAAGAAAGAGGTCAAATAATTTCCTCATCCACACAGACAGATGGTGGGAAAGCCACCATTTCAAACATGGGCTCCAAATTCTGCCTGATCATCACTGCGTTGTCTTGCTCAAACTATTCCACATCCTTTCCTCTCATTTTTGCTTTTATTCTTAATCCAAAAATCAGCTAAGATAGGAAAGAGAGATTTGTTCTGACAGGAACCCAAATCTCATGTGCTTTGTAGATCAGTGCTGGGATCATTTGCCTGAGATTAATAGAAACATTTGCTTTAAAGTTCAGAGGGTTCGTAGGAGGTAGCTCCCCAATTTTATTGTCTTTTGTCTCCTCAATACACATTATTTATAAGGTATTCAATTATACTACAAAGGGGTCATGCATTCCCTTTGGAGATTTAAAAAGCTTTTTTTGGACAGGTATTATACTTGTAAATGGACCAAGCCTGGGCCTGCATTTGTCCATGTCTCTATAAAGGTAGGGTGCCTTTAGGTCACTTTAAGTCTTATTCAGTCCAGGGGAGGATGTGAGTTCACTGCACTGTCTGTGAAGCAATTCCCGTGACCATTAGAGCTTTCTTTTCACCAAATACTTTGCCACATCCTAACCACTCACTCACATAGTTAACATTGAGTGCCACCCTGGTTGACAACTACAGTCTTATTTTTCCTGGAAGCCTGTAAAACTTGAAAATGTAGGAAAGATGTCACATTTGTTGCTATTGTGCCTTTTGAAGTTAGTAAGTTGTAGGATTCCACACATTTTGTTGAGTGATATATTTGTTATCTATAGCCATAATAAGGATGCATTGCAAGTACCCCCAAAAGCCTGGGTGTATTCAACAATGAACATGCATCATTGTCCTGTTAGTCAGGTAATTCTGATCTTAGCCAGGCCTACTTGTGAGTCAATGCTCAGAGCAGGCTGGGTGAGCAGCGTCATTGATTGTGGGCCGGTTGCCTTCATTGATGAGTTTGGCTGGCTTAGGTGAGTCTCAGCTCAAACAACCTCTTTCCATGTGGTCTCCATGCTCCAAGATGACAGCCCCATCAGGTTTATATAGACATAACCAAGAAAGCAAGCAGTAACTCAGAGGGCCTGTCCAGATGAAAGTTCAGGGATATGGCCTTTCTATTGTTTTCCTGTAGCTGAAGCAGCCACAGGCCAGCCCAACTCAATGAGTGGGAGACTTACTCCATCTCTTGAGCAGAGGAGAGTCAAGTTTACTTTCCATAGGGCATGTATGCAAGGAGAGCTAGAGTACTAGGACTAGTTTTCAGAACCAATCTACTATCAGTAGAATGAATAAAGATGACCCCAGACCACCAGGTGGCCATAAATTTTGTAACTGATTTTGTGAGGGGCACCAGAAGTGGTATCAAAGTAGAAAGAGAGATGGAATGAAGCTGGTGCAGGGTCCCTGTCCCTTCCACAGCTGCTTGATCTTGAGCTAGTCTTGGCATGTCCTTGATCACAGTTTATGTCCTCCCCAGGGCTTCTGTGCGAATCCAATGGAACAGTGTACTTTGGATGCTTTTATAATTATAAATCTTGATGCAAATGTGAACCAGTGTTGCTGTTATTTCACTTGAGGTTGAGAATCCTGCCTGCAACTCCATTCACTAATTTGATAGATTCTGAGTAGAAATTCTGAAAATCCACAGAAATAATATTTTCTTACTTTACCCCAACATGAGGTCTGATCATCCTGAAAGACAAAGGCTATACAGAGTAGAAAAGGCATCACAGGAACCTGTTGGAAATGTGAAGTTTATACACCCACACAGTTCTATAGAACAAGCTCCTGGAAGGCCACATACGCTTCCTGGTCTGGAGTGGCTCCCACATCTGACAGGGGGTGGCTTGTTGAAGGTGCAACTGCTGCATTGATTTCTGTTTGAAAGATTAACACGCTCTCAAAATAAAGTCACAATTCCTTCTCTTCCAGATTTTGTGATGTCACAGTGCTTTGAGGCATTGTCTCTCTATTGATAACTAGTTGGTTTTATAGTCCACATGGAAATGATGATACTAGGAATGTACTTTGGACTGGTAGAAGAATGGGTGGATTTCTCTCCTCTTGTGGAACTCTTTGTGATTAGAATGGAGATGAACTTTGCATAAATGACTTACAAGGAGTCTCTCACTCTGTGATCTGGTCCTACTTATGAATCAAATGTGAATATAAGTATTTAGTTTATTGTGAGAGATGACACCTACGAAATGAGACTCAAACTGGTGGAATTTGTTTTGGAGAAAGTCTGTGCTTTTTGACCATACATATAGAATTCTTATCATCAACTAATGCCTCTGAGAGAGATCTGTGGATATTTATTGTGCCACACATAGCATCCGAAATTTAAAGACCTAGCCAGGATAAGAGAGTTGTTAAAGTCAATTTGTCTCTTCAGATTTCATCCTCCAAAAGACTTACCAGTGCATGTTTAAATTCCAAACTCAAAATTACCTTAAATGGCATTATCAAGGATTGTACAAAGATCAGATGTGTAAACCAACAATACAGATTTCTCTCTCTTTTCTCCCTCTTCTATAACCAACTCACAGTGTGAATCTCCACCTGTCATTCATTTAAACCAAACTCCAGGCCAGGGTCATGGCCAATACTGTGCATGCAATACTAACTTCTTTGAAATGGCACTGCTACACTAGGGCTGCCTTCACCAGATGGGAATAACTGCTGGCTTTTGCTTTCCTAATTTGTAAGCCACTTACCTTTTCCTGGCTTCACGTCCTGCCCCTTCCTTGGGAAAAAAGCTGGAGATTAGAAGGTGGCCTTGGAGAGGAGATCCTTAATCTTGAATGCCATCAACTGTCAGCAAAATGGCTGAGGGGCTCTGGTGGGGGCTCTGTGGTGACCCAGAGCAGGGCTATCTGGCCAACAGCAGCAGCAGTGTGGTGGTAGGAAAGACAGCACTGTCCTTTTTTCATTAAGTGTATTTATAAACATACTGAACATGAAACATTTTTCCTTTCTTCACAGTGATGGATGATTATATGTCTATGAAATGTTTTCATTTATTTGGCGCCAGGATAATCAAAATCAGTTGAAACTGTCCCACTGAAGGGAAAGAAAACAAGTAGGCGTGGGACAGCCTGGGCTCCTTTCCACGTGTGCTTAGGGAGGGGCTGGCGGAAGGGCTCCTCCATAGAGGAACATGCTCTTCAACCGGTAATTGCTCCCAGTCCTGCTCATGGCTGCCATCCACTGAGACTGCAGCCCAGCCGCCTCCTTTCTGGATGTAGTGTGGGAGTGTCAGGGCCAGGCTGTGCGTGACTCTGTTTAGGCTGAGGGGGAGCTGGTCCCAGAAAACCTTTGTGAATGAAATGCTCCTGCTTTCATGTCTGCCCTGGCCTGTGTTCTGGGTCAGCCATCATGATCTCCAACATCCTGTTTAAACTGGTGTTTTCCACTACATACAGACAAAACTATTTCTATTATAAGCTCCTAATGATTGTGTAAAGACAAGCAACAGGAATTAGGTAGGAAAGCAGGGTAGCCCTGCTTGTGAGAGGGATACAGAAAGCATATGCCTCATTTTTTGCTGGGGCCTCTGTGGACAGCTGAGAGATTTCAATCTTTATTTTGCAAATGGCACACTAATTTTGAGAGACCACCATTTGAGAGAGCTTGACTACAGGGTTCTGTTGCTCATGTCTGGTTATCTGCTTTATGGCTTTCCACATGGACCTGTTCACAGGCATGGGGGCTAAGACTCTCAGTAGATCAAAAATCTTACCTCCAATCAGCGCATTCCAAGGAACTTAGTTGAGCGCTGGAACACCGTTTAAGCAGATGAAGAACTTTGAAATTGAATTGAGGGCATTGCTCTTCTCATTGAAACAAGAAGAATTTGAATGGATGTTTTCAAAACAGAGGCAGAAAGGGGTGAGCCTCACTTCTGGCACCTCTTTAATAGTATGGAAGGATTCCAAGAAGGCCTGGGAACTTCACTGCACAAGCTTACCAGCAAAGGTAGACAGTCCAATTTGATTATCCAGAGCTTTACCCCGGGAAGAAGCCAAAGTAATCTTTTGTGTTCTAAAAGCTCCACAAATACAATGAATATAAACTAAATCAGAACTAGAAACTTATAATCAAGTCCTGCATTGGGTAGACTGAGGTTAAATCCATACTAAACATTGGTGAGAAGATTTAAACTAGCTAATGCTTGTCAGCAGCTCCTGGGGGAATGTGTCCCCTTGTATGACAAAGGAGTTTCACAACACCTTTGAGAATCTTGAGACAGAGATCAGCTTGAATTATCTGGGTGGGCCCAGTGTCCTTAGGAGCATCCACACCAGGGGAGCGAGAGGTGACATGTCAGTGTCAGAGTGGCACTCTGACAGAGTGGTAGTGAGGGCTGCCTTTGAGAACAGAGGAAGGGCCACAAGCTGGGAACTACAAGCAGAAGCTGCAGAAGGCGTGGAAATGCATTCTTCAGGGAGAGGGACAGCTCTGCCAACAAGGAACCTTCATTTAGCCCTGTTAGACCCCATGTCCCATGCTTAATCTGCACAAATTAAGGAGAAAGAATCATTGTTTTAAGCTCTTGCATTTGTGAGCATTTGTTACAACAGCAATTAGAGGATAACACAGCAGCAGTTCTGCCAGGGAATTTACGTGGTTTAATTTTTGAAATTCGTGCAAACTTATTAAATAGTGCTTTGCATTTCCTAAGGATCTTAATAAAGGTACCCTGGCAAAGACCCTGACTGCTTAGGTCTTTAGAAGAAAACACACGAAAATCTGAACACATAGTTTGGTGACATAGCAAGAAAAATGGAACTAAACCACCTTTTTCCATAAAAACTGCTCTCAGTTTTTCAGTGTGACCATTCAGAGCATATCCATACTTAGTATTAAGAAAATTATAGTTTACCTATGATATTCTAATTAAACATGCTATGGTTTACGATTGACAGCTATAAAAAATTAGTGACTTATCCTAGGGATCTTAAACTTTTGACATTAGAACTACTGAATTCTTGGTGGTAAGAAGCATAAGTGCCTGGTCTATTTCCCCTACAAAGAAGCAAAGAGTACTGTACTCTGCTAGGACAAGCAATTTGTGTCTATAAACATAAAATCTGCACAGAAATTACAACAGTAAAACTTAATGCTGAGGTGAATGCTGTAATGAAGTAAAAGTCTGTCTGATTTAGATTCAGGCATCTTTTCAATAGGGAGGAAGAGTAACACTGAACATTGAATAACCAATCCTGTTATTTTTTAATTTCACATTTTTTTAGCTATCAACTTGGAAGTGCCCAATTTCTAAAACTAACCAAAGTTCAAAATTATGATTGGTCGCCTGAGAGCTACCTCAGGGGACTGCGAGCTTGCTTAGGCAAGTGCAGGGACCAGATTTGATCACTGGCACCACAGCGCTGGCCCCGCCCGAAAGTGCGCTGAATCGGCCTCTGAGACCAGGCGCGGTGCACACCTGTAATCTCAGTGCTGGGGAGGCTGAAAATAGGAGGATCACTTCGAGTTCGGGCTTCATAGTCAGACCCTGTACCAAATACATTTTTAGAAAATTACTTTGGCATGCCTGAGCAGTTTAGAAGAGACAAATAGGTGTGGCAGAAAAAATTTTCCATGCTCAATATTATGAAATTATCCTTCCATAATTAAAAATATATAATACACATATATGTGGGTGTTATGTGTATAGTATTTACAAAAGAAAATCTGAGAAATTGGCTAATTGTTGGGATGGCAACTTTGATTTCAAACATTTAGCTTTTTGATTAGTAGGAATGAAATGTGGTGTTTCTCTAAGAAGAACTGATTAATTCAGTAATAAGCAGCAACCTACTTCCTCCTAGAGAGATAAAATGACATCACCTCAAAGTCCCAGGCAATATGTTAAATGCAATTTCAAAATAGCCAATCAGGTTGGCTGAGATATGACCACAGCCAACCAGGATCAACCTCCCTTCATCACACTTCCCTGTTACCTCAACCTTCAGGAAAAGCAAGGGTGAGCAAAGCAAGCGGCATTCAGCCAAGTCTTCAAAAAATTCTTACAATATGGTATCTTTATCTCCTGATAAGTAGATCATGTTAAGGACTTCTGTGGCAGAAAGGGCTCCAAGTGGCAGTGTGACTTTGGTAACATTCTTGTGAATATTCTTCCTTCACAGAGCCAGGTGATTCATTTAGAAAGAGCCTTTTCTAATTTTAGAGGCACCTCTTCTATTTCAGTTAAAATCATATCTGAGGTGGAAACAAATTCTCAAATGTTGAATACAAACTTCAAAGAGAAAGTCTCTTAAGTTTAGTTTAACCTATTGAATTAACTGAAGCTTTGTTTCTGTTTTTGCCAGTGAATTATATTCCAGAAGGCAACCAATGACCATTCTCATTTGGTCAGTGCCTGATAGGTTCAGATTCCCTCATCTCTGATGATAACGCCTTCTTGGCTGAGTTGTGCCTCCAAGTACTTCCTCTCCTCATTAAGCACCTGCAGAATATTGCAGAAAAAAAATTAGCTTCTTTACACACGTGCAAGGCCTCACACTTGTGCTTGCACACAATTGCTGGGTTAAAGACAGGCTCTCTGCCTTCTGAGGCCTCTTGTATTGCTGTAACATACCAGGTCATTGCTGAACAATAGCAGCCTCCTTTCTGAAGGCTGGAAAGTCCATCTCTTCAGAGCAGCCACCCAATGTTAACCTATGCTGGAGGCAGGAGGGTAAGAGAGGGAGAGAGTCAGAGAGCAAACAAGGGCCAATCTTGCTGCATAACCACCTGCTCTGGGGAAGACAAATCCCCACTCTTGCAATAAGAATAGTGGGTCCTTCCTGAAAGCAGAGTTCTCAAGATCTGTCTGAGTTTCTTTTGTGTCATTGCTGAGACAAAATACCCAATACCCAATATTTCATTTTATTTTATTTTATTCTATTGAGAGTCAGCTTTTAGTGCTATGGTCATCCACTAGGTAAATAATTATTCAATCTTTGATATAATTCAGCTGTATAAAAACATGTAAATATAATATCGTGTATGCACCTTGTACAATACCAAAATGTTATGAAAACAGTTTGCAATGTATTATTTCATTGACTCTGTATGGTTAAGGTGTTTTGAAACTGTCTGATTGACATTTGTATTTCAATAAAATAAAAATAAATAAAAACAAAAAGAGAGACAAATATCAATGAGACAGTTTCAAAGCTGATTAGTGGGACATTTTTAACAATTAATACATTTTACACTGTTATCTTCTTAGCAGTTATCCATAGTACAAGAAGCAGATGTGATATCCTGTCCAAACACTATTACTACCAATCTTTCTTCTCATTGAATTAAGTGAAAGTAGCTGTATATCTATCCTAACTATTCTGTATATGCAAATACAAAATGGTCCTTCCTTTGTATCCCTCTTTTTTTGTTTAGTCCTGTCAGAAATAGGTATTCCATTGGCATCTAAATACTATAGGTGGTGAGTTCAGAAAAACAATCCAACCCAGTTCAGCAGTCCACAATAGTAGTGGGTTATCCACAGAAGTTTTTGACTAGAGACTTTCACAGCTCATATTAATATGGCTTTACTTTTTATACCTCATTTTTATACTTTTCTGCTGGATGGTTAAGACCAAGATAAAGCAAGACCTATATAACAAGAAATGTAGCTTTTGTATCTGACAAGGTCAGTCAAGTCCCCTCAGGATTTATCCTGTAACTCTGTACCAGTTTGTAGATCCTTTGTCAGTGTCAGCCATGTGGATGAGTCATGGCTATTGCTATTTGTTCTCTGTGAAAGCCTAAGATAAAGTTTTTTCTCCTTAGGCACACTATACATCATTGATCACATTCCTCTGTGGTTCCATAATCTCCTTGATCAGAAAATTTGGGGCACAACTGAGTTCCATGATGCTATGGTATAGGTTCTCCTATGTCCTGAGTCTTCACTGACCTTGAAAGGCTAGGGCCAAAATGTTGGCTGACCTTGCAGCCTTTCCTCTTCTCCAATTTTTGATCTGCAATCTTAAATTGTTAACCCTTCAGAAGAGAAGCTGATTATTACCCTGTAGCATATATAGTTCGGTTTACCTTATCTGTCTAAATATCAAACATCTTAGCCATAACGTGAAAGTTATTTTCCATCAAGTATTGATGTATTGAACTTTAAGTCATTACAAAATATGAAGAAAAAAATTTAAAAAATAGCAATAGACATATTTTTACACAGAACTTAGAAATCTAACCATGCTGCTCCATCCCGCCCGCCCCCGCCCAGCTCCTGAGACCGGCCAGAGACAGCGCGGCCGACTCCGCCGTCCTGTTCCATCCTGCCCGCCCCCGCCCAGCTCCTGAGACCGGCCAGAGACAGTGGCTGACTCC
>PVKA01009451.1:0-68351 GCA_004027165.1 Ctenomys sociabilis | reverse complement strand
AATAGATTTCACAACAGCAAGCAGTAGCTGCTCCAAATTACCAGAAGTCTCCCGGTCAATGGTTTCCTCGATTTGAAATCCTGATATAGTCATGTATTTGTCAAACACTCTTCTCAAATGGGACAAACTTTGTGTTCCAAAGATGGTGATGAATTTTTCTTCATCTGTCCCCCATTTCAGTTCTCCAGCTTGAAACAGAGCCTGAGCATCTTGTTCAACTTGATTTTCATCATTTCCAACATCAGAGTCTCTGTTTGCCTGAAGGAGGACCACCAACATCCTCTGGTAGTTCCCTGATGTATCCCCCACCACGTCATCTTCCAGGCTTGAGCCATACTCTTCTTCATAAACTTCTTTTATGGCTCTTATTTCGTCAGCTGTCCTTGAAGCAATAATTTCCGCCAGAACTTTTTCATTTGTCCCAGCTCCCTTAAGAGCATGCTTCAGTTCATAGGCATCGTAAAGGTGGGAAGGATTCATCAAGGCCACGATTAATTTCTCAAATTTTCCAGTCAGTTCTGATTTCAAGTCATCCAGAAGATCCCTGCCAAACAGAGTCTTAAAGGCCTCGGCAATCTGCTGACGCTGAGCATTACTCCGGGATGTCAACAGGGTCAGGATGGGACCCTCATCGGTGCGCAGGCCTTTCATGGCCTTCCGAGGAGTTTCTGCATCAGCCTGATCATCAAATCCAGGAAAGTCAGTCACGGTGCCCCTGAGAACCTGAGCCATGGCGAGCGCGGGGCCAGAGGATGCGGACGCGGACGGCGGACCCACGCGGGCGGACTCTGAGCAGAGAGAGCGCAAAGACGCGGACCAAATCGCGGGGAAAGCAGGGCGCCGGATGCAGGCAGGCTCGGAAAGCCATTCTTTCTGGTATAAGACGATATATCAGCTTTGTTCTAATTTGCATCTCTTCAATGACCAATGATGTTGAACATTTCTTCATATGTTTATTTGCCGTTTGTATCTCTTCATTTGTAAATACATATTCATGTCTGGTGCCCATTTTTGGATTGGTTCTTCAAATTTTGGAAGGTTGATTTTTTAAAAAATTCTTTATATGTTTTAGATAGGAGTCCTTTGTCTGATGGACAGTTTGCTATAATTATCTCCAACTTTGTGGGTTTTCTTTTTACTCTTTTGGCAATTTCTTTTGATGTCCAGAAACTTTTCAAAAAGATGAGATTCCAATTTCTGATTCTTTTCCTGTAAACTCTTTACCTACCCTTATGGCCTTAAGATTTCTGCCTACTTTCTCTTCCAGAAGATTTAGTATTTCAGTCTTAATATTTAAATATTTGATGTTTTGAGTTTAGTTTTGTGCATGGTGATAGGCATGGCTCTATTTTAAGCTGTCAGCATATGGAAAGCCAACATTTCAAGCATCATTTATGAAAGAGGCTATTTTTCTTCCAATGAATACGTTTGGCCCCTTTATCAAAGATAAGGTGGCTGAGTATGCTTGCAGTTGTGTTTACATCTTCTAATGTGTTCCATTGATCCTCAGATCTATTTTTTTTTTTTTTTTTTTTTTGACAATATCATGCTCATTTTGTCAGAGTAGCTTTGCAGTATTCTTTTAAGGTGAGTATTGTGATGTGTCCTGTTTTTCCTTTTTTACCCAGGATTGCTTTTGCTATTCTAGGTCTCTTCTGGTTCTACATGATTTTTAGGATTTTTTTCTAGGTCTAAGACATATACTAATGATGTTTTAATTGGGATTGTATTGAATTTGTATAACAATATTGGGAATATAGCAATTTTAACGGTGTTGCTTTTTCCTATCCAGAAGCAAAGAATATCTTTTCATTTTCTGAAATCCCATTTGATCTCTTTTTACAGAGTACTAAAATTTTCACTGTATAAATATTTTACTTTCTTTGATTTTTAAGTATTTAATTTTGGGGCTATTATTATGAAAAGTGTGGTTTTCATAATTTCTCTCTTATTGTATTCGTTGTTTGTGTATAGAAGTGCTATTGATTTTTGAGTGTTTACTTTGTATCCTGTGATGCTACTCAATTTGGTTACTAAATCTACAAGTCTCTTGCTGGCATGTTTGGTGTCTTCTATGTACAGTATCATTTCATCTGCAAATAATGATAATTAACTTCCTCCTTTCAAATCATTATTCCTTCTATTTCTTTCTTTTATCTAATTGCTCTGGCTAATGTTTCCAGAACTATATTGAACAGGAATAGTGACAGTGGGCAACCTTGTCTTGTTTCTGATTTTAAAGAAGACATTGGGGTTGGGGAGATAGCTCAGTAGAATAAGTGTTTGCCTGGCAAGTGCAAGGGTCTGAGTTCAATTCCTGGTTCTGAAAAAAAAGAGACCATATTATATTAAAACAAAGATATTTCAAAGCTTGAGTTTTGACAATATATAAATCAGGAGGCGATAACATTTTCAGTATCCAAATTTTAAGGTGCATTCTTTTGTTCAGAGAGAGCTCTGCATATCATTTTCCTCTCCTTCCCCTTTCCCCTTCCCATCTTTCCCTCTGCTCTCTTCTTCTTTCTCCTTCTTTCCCTCTTCTTTCCCCTCCCTATGTATACTCACAGAATCACAGTCATGAACTTTGCTCTCTATAAAACTCTTAAAAGTTTTATGGCAGCAGTGGTATGATTCCTTCATAGTCAACAGGTAGAATTGGAAGCCCAGGTAGCATCTGACATAGGTATATACTCACTAACAACTTCCTTACCCTTCTTAAATTGAATTAAATTAAATCTGTACTCAGCCTTAACATGTACTTGCAGTTTCTAATATGGAGCAGAGATCTAATTTAATCTCTACACAAAATAAAAGTAAATCATTATTCTGTGTTGCTAAGATGCGACCAATTACATGAGACAACTTTCAGCCAATCACAGGCTACTAACTGTGACGACATGCATGCAACCTAGATACCTCTGTACACTGTAACTCTTCATGCGATGCTGAGCCAGTCAAGCTGTGTACAGCATTTCCTTTTTCTCTCTATAAAGGCCATTTTCTCAGCTGAATGGGTAGAGCTTTCTGAACTTCTCCTGGTTCTGAGAGCTGCCTGACTCATAAACCATTTGCACCTATAAAATTTAAGCGGATTTCACCAAAGTAAATGTGTTCAAACTCACCTTTATATGTACAGGTAAGGTGATCTATCCTATGCTTGAAAGAGTACCATAGTAGGAAGTCAACCCATCTATTTCTCCAACTTTAGGTAGCTGATGATGTAACCAACGATATCTAAATTTTAGAAAAAGAAAACTTCTTGAAATAATCTATTAATGTTCAAATTAAAATATTTTCAAGGAGACTTATTTTGGAAGATGTCATTTTATAGAAAATGACAGGAATCCAGCTTTAGTCCTAGAAATGAATTATTCTCATGCTGTGCATTTAAGAGAAGAGAAAATTAATTTGAAATCTCTTTGATGGCTTTTATTTTCATAAATTTGATTTATGTTGCATATGGAGATCAGAGATGCTGAAAGAGATGACAATGATATCATTCATTAGTCATAAAACCAACTCACTGGGAGGATTTTCTTTTTTCTTCTTAAGAGAAAATTGTTAGTAGCAATATTTCTGCAGTAAACATTTTGCTGTAGAAAATATAGAATAAACTTACCAAGTAAAAGTTAAACATAAACCTTTTTTAAAAGGTCATTCAAAAAATTCCTTTACCATGGTGCTTCTTTCCATGTAATACCAGTTGAACAGTGCCCTTCTGGGAGTGGTCTTTCAGTGTTCAGGTACGTGAAAATCTTCTACACTGTTCACTACATGTGGAGGTTCTTGGACCCCTCAAAAGGACATTAAGGATCAGTGTGTACAGGATGGGGCCCAGAGACCTCAATTTCCAAAAGACTCAGAAATTCTTATGCAACACATCTATTTTTTAGAAGTGTTTAAACTGTAACATTTGTGGTTTCATTCTAGCTAGCAGAACTCAGTATGATTATCCTGACCTTAGTTTTACATTGAGCAGATTTTTTTTTCAATGAAAGCAGAGTAGTAAAAGCTAGATATTCAAACAAACAAACAAACAAACAAACAAACAACAGCAACAACAACAAAAAAATCCCCAAGAAAATCCCCCGAACAAACAGTAAAAACAAAACCAGAACCAAACAAAAGTAAATTTCCTTTCCATGATGAGATTAAATGACTCAAATGACAAATACTGGTCACAAAACACCTTATTGTGGAAGAAGTCCATTTTATATATGTTCCAGCAGTACACTGATGTTAGAAAATGAGGAGAAAAATAAATGAAATAAATTGAAGAAAGGAGAGTGGGGCCGGGGAGATGGCTCAGTGGCATAAGTGTCTGCTGGCAAGTGTGAGGACTTGAGTTCAATTCCTGGTACAAAAAACAAAACAAAAAACAAATGAATTAAAAAAAAAACAAAGAAAGTCAGGAGAGTGTAAAAGAGCAGAAGGCTTCAGCATGACTGTGAGCTATAGTCTTAGATAAACAGGCAGGAACATATAGAAAGAAAAGTGTCAATTCTAAGGAAATTTAAACAAACCCCACTTTTGCATATATCACTTTAGTTTTTGACATGCACCTAAGTGGAAGATAAAACATGTTTGCACTGAAGTAGTTTTGGTCCTAGAGCTATAATACACAAGGTGCTCAAGGAGTTGTATGGGTGGTTTTATTGTCGGGATTCTTATTGTATAAATTTATGTAACTTCATAAAACTGTTGTATTTCCTACAAAGAAATTCTGGTCATAAGTAATTATTTAATTTGTTTATATATGTAGCATTCAAATAGAATAAGTGTAGCTAAAATGGGGCTCCTCTTTCCTTCTTCTCTCCCTTGCATTTGAGATTTGAAGCATTTTGGTTAGCAGTTGGGCTAGTGGCTGGCTGAAAAGGAAACACCAAGGGCCGACTTCTGCCTTGAAATTGGTGGATGATGCTAACTCCAGCCCTGCTGTGGGGAGAAAGAACTTGAATGTGTCAAGGTGTTGGAAATAACCATGATGCAAAAGAAGTCAGGACACTAAAATGGTTGATTTGAAACTGGAAGGAGAGAGTATTTTTGGAGGTGGAATAAATATTGTACATTAGAAAAACAGAAGACATAATAGAGATTAGAAATGAAAAATGAAAGGGCCTGCTAGATAGCTCTGTGAATTAAGCACTTGCTTTGGCAGGTGCAGGGACCAAGGTTTGAACCCCTATCCCCCATTTGGCACTGGCCCTGCCTTTGGGGCACACTAAGCCAGTGAATGTGATCGTGCATATCTGTAGTCCCAGCACTGGGGAGGCTGGAAACAAGAGGGTCACTATGAGCCTGAGCTGTGTAGTGAGAGCCTGTACCAAATACATAGAATGAAAAAGGAAGGAAGGCAGGAAGGCAGGAAGGCAGGAAGGCAGGAAGGCAGGAAGGAAGGAAGGAAGGAAGGAAGGAAGGAAGGAAGGAAGGAAGAAGGGAGGAAGGAAGGAGAGAGAAAGAAAGAAAGAAGAAAGAAAAAAAATCAGAAGGAATACTGGGTAGAGTTCCTAAACTTTCTCCTAACAATGAGATTGTTACCAAACTTAGTGATGTCTTCAATATCCCTTTGGCTTACTTTTGGTTAGTGCCACATCTCACCCAAATCGTTTGTAGATTTAAGCATCAACAAATGGCTTTATGTCTTCAATTTGAGAGGTTCTGGCTTGGAATAATAGGGTGTGTGTATTTTGACAAGGCTTTCTGAGATACTCATTTGTTCAAAAAAGAACAAGTGATACAGAAACCTGATCAAGTGTCACTGAAATTGGACTTCAGTCTGATAAATGAAATGGAGCTTCCTCCGTAAAGCAGGATTCTGTCACTGTGTGAGCTATGTTTTCTGGCCTCTTATCCTGCTGAAAGCTTCTCATGCCTTATTTCATTTTAATCCTTTTCCCAGTGATGCCTCTTATGTAGTTCTTCATGAATATAAGGTAAACTATCATTATCTATAGATATTGCTTGCTCTATAGGTGGGATTGTGCTGTACATTTAAAGTACATTAAACAGTTAATAAACATAATTTCATACCCCTTTCCCATAATTTTATGTAGGATTTTTTCCTAAATTTAAAAATTTTAGGAAAATGCTAATTTTATTTAGAAATATTTTAAATTTCTTCATTGACCACTGGTTTTACGCTTAGCCCTGTTCATTTTAAGAACATACTTAACACATTCCAATTTAGGGAAAAATCAACTAAAACTAGAAATGTGAAACCTAAGCCTTATTTGGAATTTAATAGCTAAAATTATATGTTATGCTGTACAAAATTATTTATTGGGGGCTGGTGGGTTGTCTCAGTTGTTTAAGCACCTGCTTGGGCAAACCCAGTCAGGCACAGGGGACTGCAGTTCCACCGCCAGTTCCACTTTCCTTACCAGGCCCGCGCTTAGGCCACCAGAGCAAGCCAAAAGAAAAAAAAAATCTTTCTCAAATTTGGGTTGGCCAAATGGCTCAGCGGATAAAAGTGCCTGCAAGCAAACACAGGGGCGAGAGTTCTACCCCCTGACCTTCTGTGCCACCCCCGCCCGCAAGGGGCACTGAGATGGCAATTGAGATTGGGCGCGATGGCACATGCCTGTAATTCAAGCTCTTGGGAGGCTGTAAATGGGCAGATCACTACGAGTCCAGTCTAGCAGTGAGACCCTGAACACCCTGTAGATCCTTCCCTAAATAAAATACAGAAAAACAGTATGTATTTATAAGAAGTAAATTTGCCTCACTTAGTTTTTTTGGTTGATGTTTTTATTTTTATTTTTATTTTATGTTTCATTTTTGGTTGGCTCAGCCTGCCGTGAGCACGTGGTGCTGGGGATCAAACCACAGTCCCTTCACGCTTTGCCTAAGCTTGTCTAAGCATGCGCTTTAGACCACTGAGCTACCTCGCTGGCTCTTGGATAATGTTTTCTGTCTACCCTATCAGTCATAGAATTGTTGATGGATATTTACTTTTATTTCACAACTTTTTAAGTGATTTATCAGGAAGGAATTTTTGCTTAAAATGCTTATGGGAAAGAAAAACAAAATGTCTAATTGAAAAACACTGTAAAAAAGCAGTCTAACAGCAACTTCTCATTTTACATCCGAACAGTATTCATTTTAATGTTACTTATTTTGTCAAGTATGAAATAATGTAATTATTATTTTGAAATTACTCTGCTTTATGTTGAATCACACAAGTTGATTTGTTTAGATCAATCAGTCAGGAACCAGCAGCTTCAAAATACTCTACCATCTAAGGCTTCATTTTCCGTTCTTCAGTGGGCAGTGACTTGAAAATGTAGGGAAATCTTTGACTTCCTTGGCTCATAATCTTGTGTGTATTTTTAAAATTTAGATTAATGTGTGGCTAAACTCAGCTATCCATTCTGTGGATATAGTTGTACCTCATAGGGATTTGCATTAAATCATCAATTATAGATATGATATTACAATTTTTCCTGAATTTCCTCAAAGGAGATATTTATTAATACTAAAAAAAGGAAAATGATCTGAAATTTTGGGAGATCTCAGAAAATGAAAGGAAAAGTTTATTGGATAATGTAGAAAGGATTACATATATGGATCTTACTATTTTCCAAACAAAAAACTATTTCTATTGCATACTAGGATATGTTTCTTTTACAAAGCAACTTTGCTGTCTTAAACAACACTTAGAATCAATCATAGACATCATGGAATGGAAGGCAGATGTAAAGGTCACCATTCAAGGAAGTTTTCTTTGACCTGCTCTAAACTAATCCATCTCTATTCTATTTCTAGTGATCTCCAGGGATAGATACTTCACAGTTCCTTTCAGTAGTGTTTCAGTGATTAAGAACTGCAAGCAGTGAACAGTTTCTCCAGTTATTTATTCTGTTTCTATGTGACTATAAAAGTAATAAATGTTTGTTATTTTAAAAAGCATAGGAATTAACAAAAAGGTGTGACTACCCCCCTAGGCTCATAACCTTACTGATAATGTCTGTATAGTTAAAATAATTTTTGTTGCTATCACATTCCTTAGTTCTGTAAATAGAAACTCTCAGGGATTTTTCACCATATAATCATTTTTCTTCTTTCATTTCCTTCTTCATTTATGTTTTAAAATTTTTCTTCTTTTACCATGACTTTTCTTTGTAACTTTAATAAATTCTTTTACATTGTGAAACCCTAACTGGATAGACTATTTTATTGGTGATATTTTCTTTTTTTTTTAAATTTTATGGAAAAAAATGTAAAACAAAATTTAATAACAAAATAATAGAATAGCAATAGTTAGTACATTGCATATTGTTTGCTTTAAAGCAGTTGCTCAGAGTGGAATATACAGGCACAAAAACTTCTGAATGCTGTTGGCACAAATCTTCCTTTTCAATGAATGAAGAGACACTAGTAGTGTAGGTGACTTTGCCCTTCTGCCCTTTTCCCTTCCTCATCTTAGTTTCTTTTTCTTTTTGAACAATTTCTTTCCATTTCCCAGTATCTATTGTGCATTTTGGGTCTTATTAACTCTTTCAGCTTCTTACACTAGGGAGACAATATGATGATTGCACATGCAAGCAGGGTTTATTTCACTTATAAGCATAGACTCAGGTCTCATCCATTTCCCTATACATGTCTCAAGCTTATCCTTCCTTATAGCTGAGTAGTGCTTCATTGAATAAAAATGCCACGTCTTTTTCTATCCATTAATCAACTGATGGACACTTGGGTTGTTTCCAAGGTTTGTGTATTATAAACAGTGCACCTATACATATGGGTAGACATATATCATTGTGGTATGTTGTCTCTAATTCTTCTGGGAAGATTCCTGGAAGGCAAATAGCTATGCCGAATGGGACCTCTACATCTAGTTTTTGAGGAATGCTCACACTGATGTCCACAGTGGTTGCACCAATCTAAACTCCCACCAACAGTGAAAGAGGGCTCCTTTTCCCCCAGCCCTGCCACCATTTCCTATTGGTGGATTTCTGGATGATAGCCACTCTCTCTGGGGTGAGATGGAGTCTCAGTGGTGTTGCAATTTGACTATTTCTAATGACTAGTGATGTTGAACATTTTTCATGTACTTGCTTCCTATTTTTATTTCTTTGTCTGACAAATGCCTATTCATCTCTGATGCCCATTTTTTGATTTCTTTTCCAGTATTGATTCTACATAGTTCTACTCTGGACATTTGTAACTTACTGCCATTGCATAAAGTTTGAGAATGATATTAATTCTTTTGCACCATCAGGATACAAATTTATTAGGCTTTGAAATGTACTAGAAATAGTTTGGCCACATAATAAAAGATGTAGTGATCCTAATAATGTCTGTTTGAAATTCTGTTGTTTGCTAAAGTGTAATTACTGAGTGAAAGGCCTATAATAATATATCTTAGAGATTTAAATTATAGCTATGTACTGAGAAGGGAGATGGAGAAATGATGGTTTATTGTTAAAAATAACTGGGTGGATAGAATCATTAGGCAAGAATATTTTTGATAATATATAAAATTATTGAGGAAATTACTAACAGGATTACTACTCAGCTATAAGGAAATTACTACAGCAATTAGATATGGATTCTCTCAGGAAATATTAGCTGGAAAGCTACTGTAATACTAGTATCTGATATTTAAGAATGAATGACAAGCTCTTTTATACTTTGATAGAAAATTTTATTGTGTATCAGTAGTTACAGTACAGTATGAGTAGATTCATGGAATGAATCTATAGGAGCACTATTTTCTATACTTGAGATATAGGATGTGTGCAAGCAGAGAAGGTATAAGAATTAAGGAACCTTTTTACAGCACGTGAGGAAACCTTGTTTATAAAGAAAACCCAAAGGTTTGAGTTTCATTCACCATACAACTATTTCCTAGATAAAATGGCCAAACTTTTATTATATTTTGCTGAATTTCCAGTCCAAATTTATTTCTATGTTCTTTTGTCTTTCATTTACTATTACTACAAAACAAGAATTGTTATTCATTCCTATATTATTATAAGTGAGTGTACTATAGTAAGATACCAGAAGTTTACTACTATCTATTTCTATTATTGGTTTGTTAACCTTTGTTTCTTAGTTGGTAAATAAGTAAGGTAGATTACATAATCTTTTAATTTTACTGAACAAAAATATTGTTCATATTCATAGCATGACATCACATCAAATATTAGCCTTCTTCTTCCTTTTTTATTTTAGTAAAGGTCTAGAGGGTCTACAGGGTCTCACTACCTGGATCGGACTTGGAGTGATCTGTGTTCAGCCTTCCAAGAGTTGGGATTACAGGTGGGCGCCACCATGCCCAGTATCAATAGCCATCTCAGTATGCCCCAAGGGCAGGGCCGGCACTTGGCATGTTGGGGATCAAACCCCAGCTGCTGCATCTGCCTAAGCAGACACTTTAATCTGTTGAGTTATTTGGCTGGCCCCCAAAATAAGCCTTCTAAAAAGTGATTGTCTTTCATTTTCTTTATAATCTGAATCAGAAATTGAAGACCATGATTTTAAGAAATAAAGTAGAAATTTTTATAAAATTATATTTAAAATTTAAAAATGCCTTGTGATTTTAATCTTATTTTTCTTCTTTCCAGATATTAGAAAATAACTTAAAATGCCATTCTGTACATTTAGCTGTATGTCTCACATAACTTTGTAAAGAGTTCTGAGGACCATAAAATATGACTTTCATAGCTTTTTGTATAAGTATGTTTGGCTATCAAAGTAAAAGAGAAGTTTTCAAAGAAAAAGAGAACTAATATCACAATCACATTTAGAGTGAATTCCCCATATACCAGCTTTGTACTGAAAGGTAGATAGGCATAACCCCAAGAAGCTGCTATTCCAGATTCTAATTAGAAGGATTTTTTTTTCCTGTTATTTAAATGTCCCATAGGAAAAGGCTTGTCACTTTTTAAAAATACTTTGGCAGAACAGTGTCTCAGTGTCATGGCATAAGGACACAGGCAGGAAAAGACAAATGGGCTTTGGTAATGTTTTCTCACATGGTTAATTCTAGAAGGTGAAGCTAGTGAATGAGGATGGGTCATTGCCTCAAAAACTCCATTCCCTATTGTTTTTGATGAGGTGAGACTTACAGAAGAGGCTCCTTTGGTTTCAACCCACCTTTCACGATTTCTGTATGAAAGCAGGATGAGGGAACGAATGGTTGAGTTGAGGCTCACACTGAAGCAAATGTGTAAGTTTAAATTATTTCAAGAAAGAAAACATCTTTTAATTTTCTAGCAATGTAAAAATGAAAAATATATTAAGCATTTAGAAACAGAGAAAGGATAAAAATGGACAAAAATTTTAACAGTGGCTAATGAACAATGGGAAAAAATTATGACGTGAATGTGAATAAAATGTAGGAATTTTATTTATGATTCTAAGTTCTGTATTTAGGAAAAGTTGTTCATGATGATTGGTTAAGGCATTTTTAACAAACTCAAGAGATAAGCACCTACTCCAATATTTTTTATAAGCAAGTATATTTTCCAGATATGGCTTCTTTTTTCCCCAAAAAGAAATAGCAGATAGTTCCTTTTAAATATCAAGTTACTGAGATAACTAAATTGATTATCCTGAAATTTAATTAAAGAGTTATTTGAGAACGTGAATATCAGTAAGTGTAGAATATTTAGTGTATTACTTTCTTTTGCATATATTTTCTGCTTAAACTGTGAACTGTTAAATTTAAAGACTATAAGTATATAATCTAAATTTTCTCATCAATGATTATGCTTGCATAAAATACCTGTGGTTCAGTCTTACTTTTCTCCTTTCCAGATATTAGAAAATAATTTTAAATGCCATTCTTTATAATTAACTGTGTATTTCACAGAGCATTATAAAAACGTTCTTTTTCCTCTTGTACAAGTGTGGTGTTTATCCAGTCTTTAATTCCTTTTGTTAGTCAAAATAAAAGACATACTTAACTTCATATAAAAATTGTTTTCCTTAACATTATAAATTGTTTCTTTAGTTTTCATTATGGAATTTGTAGCTGTTTTAATTAATTACTTTAAAGAACAGTCCCACTTTCTGTAGGTTTCTGTTTGCTACCTAGAGCTAGTTAGGGTTAGTTACTGCAGTTACTTAACTTAGGCACTGATGGTCTCACCGGCTCAGGCTACCTGTGGGCTGTGAACATGAAGCACAAAGGCCTAGCCTTCTGTTCCATGTGTGCTTCACGTTAATCTCAGTGACAACTGTGAGCACACCATGTGCTTCTTGGCTCAGTATAACAGTCATGAGAGTCACACGCGTGTCCCTGTATTCTATTTATATTTTATTTGTTTTCGTTGCTGTGACTGCATCTCACAATTTGAAAATGCTTTCTGTTACACACAGGACTTTTATGAACAACACTGCTTGACCTTTCTTGTGCATGTTTTCAGTAGCCTTTGTGCATAGTGTCATAAAGAAGTGACATGTTAGGGTGCTAGGATATGTCCATATAGCTACACCATGGCCCATTCAGATTTACTACTATATTTATTCAGTTCCCGTACTGTCTGACACCTACCCTTAAATTTAATCATTAATAAGTATATATTGAAATAAAAATATTTCTTTAAAACCTAGGTATTTACTTGCTAATAGTTAATAAACACCTTTATTGGTAATTAAAATCAGTCAGTATGCAATACATGTTATACACATACATGCAGCTAATAAATTTTATGTGGTAATTATCTACCATGCGTTGAGAATTTTAAAAATAATTGCTATCTATCATAAATAATTAAAATGAAAACAGATACATTTTTCTCTACTTTCTTTGAATGGTTTGCTAATTATGACTTTTTTTTTTTTGTCATTTTGAGGTAGGGTTTCACCACGCAGTTCATACTGGATTCAAACTCATTTGTAGCTTGGGTTGGCCTTGAACTTGCAGTCTTCCTTCTGCCTTGGCCTTTCGAGTTCTGGGAATAAAACCATGCACCATCATGACCACTTATAAGTGTAAAACTGGTGGGTAAAAAAAGAAACATTTAGTGTTTAGAAAAATATACACAGTTCACTCAATAATTTATAAATTATTTTCTCTTAAAAGCAACCAGTATTAGTACTAAATATAAATATTCTACACACAACAGTTTTGTTAGAAAATTCGTATTTCTTCATTAAAAATAAGACAATAAATTTTGCATCTTATTTATTTTCTATAATAACTGTATTTTTATTTAAATTTATTCTTATGGCATCAGTTATCCTTGGGAAGATATCTGTCATTTCTGAGATTTTTGTAAATCCTTAATATGGTAAATATATAAATTTTAATCTGATAAATATGTTGAAAATGTACTTTCTCATTTTTTCATTTATCTGCAATGTTAAAATTTGTGGGGTTACTTAGTACCTACATTCAAAATTTATGTTGTAAGATCATTGTTTCCACTCAACAGCTTTGCTTTTGAGATGCAATCCATAGATTGCCTGGATATTTTCCCATGTAGTTTTCTAGCTGTTTTAAACTCTCTTATTCCCAGGCTTCTGTTTTCCAAAAAATGTAGGGCATAATTCTATAAACTACCATATGCACTACTGTCAAAAACATCCTATCTGGAAATTATATTAATAATTATATACATCATTAAGCACTTCATGTTTATTTCTTCTATCATTTGTTTTAAACAGTGTTCAAATAGAAGTAGCTAACCAGTAATTTTCACCATTGATATGATAGGGTCTCTAAATGAGTTTGGTTTCTGAACTTGTTGATTTGTCCTTTGATTTATTGCTGAGTCAGAAACATGTATTAACACATGGTTAGAGAAATTTCCTTATTTTTATTTTTTTCAACATTGCTTTTCCATTAGTTGTTCTTCAAAATGACTTTTAGAGTTGATTGTCAAAGTCCTAATTATTATTAAGTTTACTAATGCAAACACATATTTGAAAATTTACAATGCGTAGTGTTGTGTTTTTCCAACTAGAAACTAGAAACAATGCTAATATTTTAGATTATTCAATTCTCATATATCTAATGCTAAATAACTTACAGTAGTCATTAAATGTTGGAAAACATACCTATTTTAAGCATATTCAGAATAAAAGTGAAGCTAACCAATCACTTTCTTCTGTTTTAACAAGGAGTAAAGGAAATGAGCAGAGGACAAATCTGAAGTGAGTTCACTTTATTTTCACCCATGTGATTTCTATCAAATTCCTACTATAAAGAAGGCTTTTAAAATAGTCTTTAAAGTACTGTGTGACAAAAGCACAAAGAACGTAACATCAAGAAATGCATTCACTTTACTGCGTCACTAATAAATGATCATTAATTAGTTAATTAGACGAATTAATAAGTGATTGATCTAATTGCAGACACTATGTGAGAGAGTGGATGGATAGGACTCACTGTAATTTCACAAAGATTAAAGATTACAAAGTGCTAAAGAGACAAAGCCAGCCAGTGCTGTGTGACATCCAGCTGGTTTGCCTTCCTGTGCAGCTTTGGAGTAGAATAAGGAGGGCTGTAACAGTCTGCCCAAGCACGCAGAGGAGCCCCACGCCGCGGCAGAGGCAAAGACTGGGAAGAGACCTGCCAAGGTTCCAGGGCGCGATGATGTTAAGCCACGATAGACGACCATTATGATAACATCTGAAGCAAGAAAAGCTGGAGGATAAGAAACATTTATCCAGGGTATGGATAAAATAGAAAAATTTATATTAAAAACAAAAAATCAGTGACCTAAATTAAAGTTTTCAAACTCCCAACTTCAAATCCATAAGTAACAAAAGATCAATGAATTGTACTAACCAAAATGAAAATAAACAAAGAAACCAGTAAATTTAAAAAAACAACTGAAATAAATGAAACTATATAGGAAACTGCTGACATAGAAAGATGATTTCAAAAATCTTTAGGATGTAGAATTTTTGCAATATTTTCTAATTTCTTAGTAGGATATCAAAGCTACATAAGCAATTTGATTTCTTATAAAGCAGTTTTCAGCAGGAGGAATTTTCTTATCTGCCTGGCAACTTGTTTTTCTTGTATATTCACAGTTCTGATGTGATTACACTCTCTGGTTTTTATCAATACTTATATTTATGCCCAGAGGCAAGCAACTTAACATTTTTACACTTTAATTTTCTTATCAATGAAATATGAATTTAGTACTAAAACAGCAATACATGTTTTCAAATTGATTTTAAGTTGATTCTTTATAAATTTTCCATTGCTAGACAATACCTACATTTTAATTGCATCTTTTATAATATCTTGATATTTGAATCATTATAGGAAAGTTGCTTTTCTCTTTCCTTTCATCTTTATTCAGTTAAAACCAAAAATTTCATAGATTTTAGGTATATAATTTGATGATTTGGAGTACATGTTTATTATGAAATGTTAACCATGGTCAAGGAAGTTATATCCATCACTGAATATAATTTGGATCCATCCTTCACAACAGTAGTTACCCTTCCACTTTACCTTCCACTAACTCTTCCTCCTTCTTTTCTTTGTATTAAGAACATTTAACATTTAGCCTCTTAGCAGATTTGAAATATACATTTGTAACTAATTACACGGTTGTACACGAGGCCCCCCGAACTCCTTCATCATGCACAAACGAGGTTTCATGCCTTCTGACCACTGCCGTCCCAGCTTTCCTATGGGTCATGTTTCTGTGAATTTACCATTTTACATGATCTGTGTGAGTGAAATTATGCAGTATTTTTTTCTTCATAGCATTTATTTCACTTAGCATGAATTTTTAATGGGTAGGACTGGGGAAACTGCGTTTAGATCACAGGAGGCCGCACTGGGGAGAGATTCACGTGGACCTACTTCCTGGAGCGTTAGCTTTCTTGACAATGCGTTGTTAGGAAGCGAGGCTCCCTGGCGTCTTGGATTGTCCTTATGGGCCATTTTCTTTTCTGCTTTTTTTCCCCATCATGTTGTGCACTGCCAGCGGCATCCCCACAAGAGACGACAGAGAAGCAGCTCCCTGATCTTGGAATTTCGGTCTGTATACCTGAACTGAAGAAATGTCTTTTCTTTATAGTCTGTGGCATCAGAAATTCTGTAATAGCAACCCAAAAAAGACCGGTACACTCTTCTGAAAGGTGAGGTGATGACTCTTTGTGACTTGATATTTAAAAATATCAAGTTCTGCCTATTCCTGATGGTTAACCAGGTAGAATATGTTTTCATACAGTTTTGGTTATTTAGTTTTTGTTATTCAGATTCTTTGCCAATGTTCTGGCCAGATAGTTGTTTTTTTTTTTTTTTTTTTTTTTTTTTTTTTTTTTTTTTTTTTTTTTTTTTTTTTTTTTTTTTTTTGTCATTATAGTTTGTTTTGTTTTTGCTGGATTATCCTGCCCTAAGGGCAGGGCTGTGTGGCCTGTGGTGCCAGGGGTTGAACTGAGGTCCCCTCCACCTGCCTAAGCTTGCCTAAGCAAGCTTTAGACCACTGAGCTATCTTGCCAGCCCTCAAGTTTCTTATATATTTTGGATACTAACCTCTTACCAGAGATGCGCTTTGACACTTTTCTCATGGTTCCCAGGTGGCCTTTTCACCTTGCTCACTCTTCCCTTTGCTGTGCCGAAGTTTTTTGGTGTAATAAAATCTCCTTTTGTCTTCCTCCTTTTACAACCTGTACTTTTGATGTTATATTCACAAAAGCGTTGTCCAAACCTATGTCCAGATGCTTTTTCCATGTGATTTTTTCCCCTGGCATTCTTTTGGTTTCAAACTTTGCGTTAAGTCTTCAACCCAGGTCAAGGACTTTTACATGTGATGTATGATGAGGGTCCATATTTATTTTTCTGTATGTTCCATTTTTCTCACCACTATTTATTGAGTAGACTCTTCTTTCCCAGTGTTATTGCTATTCTTGCAAAAAAATGATTTGACCATAAATTCATGTAGTCAATTTTGGGTTTTCTATTCTATTCCATTTGTCAAACTGTTTGTATACCAGTACCATACTATTCTGATTACTGTTACATTATAACATGTAGTAATCAATATGTATGGTACCTTCAGCTTTGTTCTTTTGGTTAAACACTGATTAATCTTTATAAGTCTTAATTTTATTTCTAAAATAAGAGTGTTAAGCTAGCTGAAACACTGTAGCATAATTGTTTTTTATTAAATTACTTAAATTGGAATGCCATAGTATAAATGTAGATAAAATTGATTCATTTTTAAAAATATCAAGTTGTTGAACATCTAGAAAACTCTTAATAAAGGAGGCCTTCAAAAGTTTCTGTATGGATAGATAAAACGGTGGGTGATCATTTATTTATTTATTATTTTTAATTTCATTACATTTATTTTGATACAAAATCTTGCTATACAGTTCAGAATTGTAGCAATCCTTCTGTCTTGGCCTCTCAAGCTCTGGAATTATGGGCATATGCCACCATACCCAGTTTTGAGGGCATGCAGTACTGGGGACTGAATCTTGGTTCTTTAGCTTGCCAGGCAGGTACTTAGACCACTGAGCTATCACCCCAGGCCCTGTAATTGGTCATTTAAAGGTACTATCAAAAATGCAAGTTTTTCTGACTTTAATCTTTTAAAAATACAGTGACACCTGTTGTAAAATGGCTCCAAGCTTGAACTTTCCATTTCTCAAACAGCAAAATTGAGAAGAAATGTGCTCCATGTTTATAACTTTGCTCCATAGTGCACCAGAACTCCAACATGAAGAACTCATATGAACACAAGTGAGTCATGCATTGCATTTTGCACCAGCACAAAAGGGTGATGTTTCACCCTAAATACTGCTCTTGCCTGAACAACATATAGTACTTGTGTTAGTGCGTGAAGCTCTTTGTCCCTGTGCTTTTTTTCCTGTGAACTTTCTGTGTCAAATATAACTATGGCTCCAAAGAAAGCTAGTGATGCCTGATACCAACAGTAAAGCCAAGACGAAAAATGAGAGCCACAATAGAATTAAAGAAAGCAGTCATCATTAAATTTGTTCAAGACCTGGAAAAATGAATTTTAAAGTGTAATTTTTGGGCCCCAGAGGCAATTATTTGGTTTTCCATTATATGATTAGTTCTTACATTCAATGTTTAAACATGAATTTGGTTCAAATAGAGTTTGATAACCAAGGTATCAGTCTAAAGCCTATACTTCTAGGTAAGAAAAACAATAGGCAAACTACATCTTGATTCCAACAAGGTATTCTATGGTCTTCTTGACTAATCTTATCTCTCAAAGATGATGAGCAGTGGTATGATTAGGTTAATTATTTGTTGGCTGGATAAACAAACCCTAGGAATTTGAGCAGCATTTTTTTTTGCCTTTATACTCTACTTTTAAAGCAACCCAATGAGTGAAAGGTGTTTGGTGAGTATCATATTTCTTCTTTGACATTTGAGTGCTAGATACAGTTGCAAAAATATGTCTTTTCTTGCCATGCAGATCCCTGGTTCACAGACTTCAGGTTTTTATTTTACTCTATTTCCTTGGTCCTTACCCCAGACTGTTTCTTACAGTCAGTGTCCACTTACTCCTTGGGATTCACCTCCTTCCTGTGATCAAGGTTATATTCCTATCAAAGAAATCAATTACCCATATAAAGATGAATTATCTAAAATTTAATCATTAGAAAGAGTGAAGTGGAGGTTTTGAGTTGGGGTGAGGGCTATAATTACACTTATTTCATGCTGAGTGTAGTTTTCCCATCAAAGACAGCTCTAAAAAAAGCCCTAGATAGATTCTTGGAAAGTTAGTGGGTAGTAATTAGAGATGAGGTAAAAAAAACAAGCAAAAACCAAAAACAAACAAAAAAACAGCATTTAAAGTGTATCCATCAGATTAGGTGATTTCCCATGCTCCTCTGGAGTGCAAGGTGGCCCCAAAGCCAGAAGAGGGCACCAAGGTGCCGGGCTGTGGTTGAGGGCCTGCAGCTCTACCTTGAAAGACGCCAAAGCGGGCTCCACAAGCTCAGAGCGGGGACGTCCTCCCGTTTCTACATGTTGGTTTCTTTCTTGCACTCCAGCTCCTAGACAAACCCACAGCAGTTAAAAGCAAAGTGATGGCAGCAAAAGCCCGGAAGTGGCAAGAGTTCAAAGGCAGGAGGTCTCCAGTGACAGCGGCTGTGATCCTGGGAAGTAGAAGGAGCTTCGCCAGGCTGCTTCTCTCTGTTGTGTTGTCCACTGGCTTTGGACACGCGTGAAGTCAAGGTACTGTACAGAGAACAGGGAAAAATCTAGTGGGCAGGTTTATGGGAATTCAGTGGGAATAAAGTTGTAGACTTGAGACTCATTCTTGCACAGTCAATCCTGCATTACTTGATTAAAAAGCACCTATAATCCACATGATCATATTTTAAAATTTGGAATATGTTTCACACTAGGATTGTTTATAAACTCTTTCTAATTTTATTTTTTACATTTGGAAATGTTTGATATTACACATGATGAGAGTAGATTAAGGAATAGAGAGAAAGAAAATAGTAAGGAATGATTCTTAAAATTTGGAGTTTTTTTTTTTTTTTAATTTGAAGTTTTGAGAAGAGATAAAGATTTAAGAAAGACCACAGAACTTGGGAGGCTGAAGCAGGAGAATCATTTTAAATTTGAGGGCAGCCTGACCTGCATAGTGAGACCATGTCTCAAAGACACACACACACACACACACACACACACACACACACACACACACAAAGAATGATCAGAAGTCATGAAATAGAAGAGAATTTCCTCCTCACCTCCTCATCTCCTTGGGCCAGCCACTTCACTCTCCAGGCCAAGGGATTAAAATCACAGGTAAACCAGCTCAAGTGAATTACTTTTTCTATCAGTAAAAGTTTAAAGTTAATGACAAATCAAAAGTTTATCAAGTAGCTATAGCACACTATTGTTTCTGTCCCGGACACCTAGAATATCCACTTACTCCTGGTCACTGTTCCTCAGAGAGGATATTACTCCCAAGCCAACCTGAACGCAACCAGTTTCCCTCAAGCAATTATGATTTCTACATTGATAAGTTTAACCTTTCAATGTCTGATCATTCTTTCGCTGGACATTAACTATTTTTGTGTTAAGGATTTCAAAGTCTTGCTTTCTGATTATTACTAGACTGTTCTAATCCCAGGGGAAAATTTTTAAATTTATTTATTTGTATTTTAACTTGAAGAGTGAAAAATCTAAAAAAAAACAAAGAGAATGAATGACACAAACAGGGTAATATACGATACGTATGTTACAGATTTTCAAAATATGGATGGCTAATTATATATATATATATATATATATATATATATATATATATATATATATATATATAACAATCTAACACAGATCAGCAGTCCACAATAGAAGTGGGTTATCCTCAGAAGTTGTTGACTTGAGCCATTCATAGCTCATTATATTAATATAACTTTACTTTGTATACCACCATTTTAATACTTTTCTGCTGGATGGTTAAGACCGAGTTAAAGCAAGACCTATATAACAAAAAATGAAACTTTTGTATCAGATAAGGTCAGTCAGGTACCCTCAGGGTTTATCCTATAACCCTGCACCGCTCTTTGTAGATCCTTTGTCAGTGTCAGCCTTGTGGATGAGTCACGGCCATTGCTTCACCAATTTGTTCTCTGTGCAAGCCTGAGAGAAAGTTTTCTCTCCATGTGACTCTCCTTAGGCACACTCTACATCTTTGATCACTTTCCTCTGTGGCCCCATAATCTCCTTGATCAGAGGTTTTGGGGCACTACTGAGTTTCATGATGTTACAGAATAGGTTCTCTTATGTTCTGAGTATTCACTGACCTTGAGAGCCTAGGGCCAAAATGTTGGCTGACCTTGCAGCTTTTCTTTTTCTCCAATTTTTGATCTGCAAACTTAGGTTGTTAAGAAGTTTATTATTACCCTGCAACATATGCAGTTCAGTTTACCCACACTGTTATTCTATCAGACATCATAAGCATAACATGATACATGTATTTTCCATCAAGTACTGAGATACTAAACTCTAAGTCCATACACAATTTGAAGAAGAAAAACAATTAAAAAATAGGAATGAATACTTACATATATTTACACATATATTTAGAAATCCATCCATATATAGCATAGTAGCATTGTAACATGACTGTCTTGTGACTTTTTTTGTCTTATTTTTCATTTATTACCTTTTAAAAAAGGGCAGTATAGTAATAGCTGGTATGTCATGACAAGAAGTACATAATTAGAAGACAAGAATGGCAGACATTTGGAGTGTGACCCTTCTATTACACTTTGTTAAATTCAGTGCAGTTGCTTGGTTCATAGGTGTCAGCATATATAGTTATTTGGGAAAATTTTATCATAGAAATTCATTTGGGTCCAGGGCTTAACTGAACTGTTCTGTTATACTTGGTGCTTTAGGGAAAATAATAAAATTTGTTATACCTTTATTGAGAGGTGGCAACAAAATTAAGTTGAAAGGCCATGTGCTTTATAAGCTGGGAGATCTATGGATCATGTGGTGCAAGGAGTCTTGGATGGAGCCTGTGGCAAAGGAGTTTCCCCAAGTGAAGGGCAGAGATGTGGTAATGTTTTGTTTTCCTTGAAACTTTTAAGAGATAAATCATTAGTTTAGGTGAAAATACTAGATATGTGAAGGTAAGTAATTTCAATTTAAGGAAAATTCTCTTATATTTAAATGACTACAAGAGAACACTAGTAGAATGTTTCTTCAAGATTATAAAGTAAACTAAACTTAGCTCAGAGTCTATTTTCTTGCTAATGAGATAATTAAAACGTCAACTCAAAATGAATATATTTCCATGACCCATGCAGTTAAAAATGCCTCACAGGAAAATAAACTTGTTATTATTATTATTATAAGGTCATTTTTATTAGTTAAGAAACGTATTATGAGATTTGATTGAGGTAATGTAGTAATGTCACCTGCGTTCTCATAAATCAAAAAAGAAACCCAAATAGTGAATTTTTACAAACATTTAAAAATTTTAAGCTTGAAGGTAGTTAGATAAAGGCATATTGTATTGCCTTAGCAATATTAGGCCAGTAATTACTCTCCATACAAGTGAGCAAGTAGGAGCATTTGGCAGACCACAGGAGTTTAATGCCTGCGAAATTACCTTTCCTTGAGTTCATTAGCCCATGGGTAGTATTGCTTACCTCATTTTCACTCTCATTAAGTAGATAGTGCGGCAATATTAGTTGACTGGAAGCTAGTCTCCAGAAGGTTTTGTCTTCCTCATCTGTAGATTTATAGATATTATCCATTACATTTATTTTACTAATACATATAGCACAGAAAAGGAAAAGTGCAACACAAAAATAAATTTGGTTCAAGCTAAAGTTTTATTTCTGAGACTGTGGACAAAATATAATCTTCATTTTTTCAACCCTATGTTTTCTTAAAGAATACAAAATAGTAAAAAAAGAGTGTTAGAAATAATACAAAATTTCTTTTTTTTCCTATATTTTAGGACAGGGTCTACAGAGTCTACAGGGTCTCACTACATAGATCAGTGTTTTCAGCCTCCCAAGAGCTGGGATTACAGGCATGCACTACCACCCAGTCTCAATCTCTGTCTCAGTGTGCCCTGGGGGTAGGTCCCACTCAGCACACTGGATCAAACACCAGCCACTGTGTTCTACCTAAGCAGGTGCTTTAGTCTCCTGAGCTAACAGGCTGGCTTTCAAAAAGTAATAGGAATTCAACTGAGGCTGGGGAGATGGCTCAGTGGAATAGGCACTTCCCTTGGAAATGTAAGGGCATGAGTTCAAACTCTGGTTCTGCAACAACAACAACAACAAAAAAAACCAAACAAACAAACAAAAAAAAACAAATAAACAACCAGAACCTCTATGAGCTCAACTTTCAACTGCCCTAAACTTAATTCCAAGTCTCTCCAGCCTCCCTGCTTCTTTTTTTCTGGACTCAGTGTCTTGTACTAATTCTGCCTGGAATATTTCTTTTCAGTCCTTTCCACCTACAACACTTCATTTTATTCAGCAAAGTCTTTGGTTTCTACGGTACACCAGGCTGTACCAAGAAGTCCTTGCACTTGCTCTTTCTGTGCTTGCAGCTCTCACCCGAGTGTTAGAATGCCAACAACGCCCTCCCCAAACCTGTGTGACCACTCTGCTTAATGCTGTCGGATTTTCCACTTCCATCGCCCAGATTCTTGTGTTACCTTCTCCTATAAGGCCTTCTGCTTTTGGCACAGTGTGGAACTTGATTATTTACATCCAGTAATTATTTTTGAGGTCTTGTGTGAGCTGAAGGTGTTAACTGTATGGTGAAAAAAATGTTCTAAGGGCCGGCTAGATAGCTCAGCTAACTGAACAATGTACTAAGCAGGCTTCGGAACCACATTCTGTGCCGGCCCATGCCCAGGGTGCCCTGAGACAGCTACTGAGACTGGGCATGGTGGGTCATACCTGTAATCCCAGAGCTTGGGGGGAGGAAAACAGGAGGATCATAATATGAGCTCTGTGGTGAGACCCTATAGACCCTATACCAAAATAAAATAAAATAAAAAGAAAGAAAGAAAGAAGGAAAGAAAGAAAGAAAAAAAGAAAGAATATGTTCTAAAATATTTCACAAGATGAAGAACTGTAAATGACTCTTGGTATAGTTACCCATAAGTGAAAGAGATAGCTATTTTTAGGTTGCCTATTAATTTACATCTTCTTCTTTCAAAATTGAATTTCTAACTAATATTTAGGTACATCACAGAGGACCAGTGAGATTCATTTCCACACAGATATGGCCATGTCACTATGTGTCATACAAAACAGCATTGGCAAGCCAACACAGTGTGCTCAACTGAATCTCATGCCTCCAAGAGAACATGCTTATCCTTATTTCTTTTCCCACTCACCGACTGTCATATGGATGTGACAGAAGATCCTGTGTAGCCAGCATACAAGCAAGAAGGAAGCATGCCCAGAGACAGCAGATCTGCCCTGCCAAGTCTGAGGTATAAACCCCTGGTCTGCTTTCTGAGACAATAAACAAAGATACTGAGTTGCTCAAATACTTACTTTTGGATTTCGTGCGTAGTGTTATTGACTTTGTTATTATAACTACACTCTATGAAATAAACTTTTACCTTATTTGTTCAAGTTTTCATTTAGGCAACATAACCCAGTCAGCTTTTGCTTGGTCTTTGAATATGAGGAACTTGGAAAGTACTTCTAGATTGTTCCTTACCGTCCAATGCAGCCATGGAGGAAAACAATAAAAGACTGAACCATGCTCCTTCATTCCTAACAAATCCATTTTTTTAATTTTAGGAAGCCTTTGGTTCTCTCAGTTCTTGATGTTCTGAAATTTCATGAGATTTTTAATTTATTGTCCTGGGGAACTAAGTAAGTTCTTTTAATTTGAAAACATTCAATGTCCTTTAGTTCTGGAGAATTACTTAGTTCCTGGGGAACTAAGTAAGTTCTATTAATTTGAAAACATTCAATGTCCTTCAGTTCTGGAGAATTGTCCTTTATTTCTTTAATACTCCTTTCTTCCTCTAATTCTTATTTCTTTTTAGAGTTTCAGATTCATATTTTGCTGGGTCCTCTGGATTGATTCTTTATGTTTCCTACATCTTCTTTCTTTTTTTCTGTCACTTGGCAATTTTTTTATTTTAAATGAAAGAAAGAAAAAACGAATAACAACAAAGGTAAAAAATTTCAAAACAAGATTGCAACTTATTATCTTCAAAGTAGTTGCTCATATTGTAAGGTACAGGTATAAAAACTTGATCAAACAATGCCTTCTTTCACATTTTGGTTCATTTTTTCTGGCAAACTTCTGGATTCTAAGGTAGCCAACACAAAGCATGTTTGAAACCATAACACCCATATATGAAACGTAACTTTCTTTCTATATAAGAAATAAAAAATAACTTTATGTGTTTCTGGTTTGTTTGCTGCATTTTAGAATCAGTCATCAAATCTAAATTAGTCACTACTTTTCATAGATTTATTGCCTCTAGTTTCTGATAAGTTAGGATGACAAATGCTGCCATTCTGTGGCAATTGTGTGACAATTTATGTCCACTTAGTTCTGCAGTGGTACCTGTATACTTAGCAAGACATTATGCTGAATGTTTCTTTGAGAATGTTTTTGGGCAAGATTAACTTTTAAATCAATGGAATTTGAATAAAGTACATTGTCCTCTGTATTGCATGTGAGCCTATTAAATAAGTCAAAAGATTTAGTAGAATGTGAGGCTGCATCTTCCTGAGCTAGGAGGAATTCTGCAACAGATGACATTTGGACTTGAAATGATCTTTCCTGAGTCAAGCTTCCAGTTTGTACACAGGAAAGGCAGCTTTTAGATTTGCAAGTCTCCACAAGCACACCAACCAATTATTTTAGATAAGTCTTTCTCAACACACACACACACACACAAACACACACACACACAATTGTTTTTGTTTCTCTGGAGTACTTTAACATGTCCTTTGATGCTGTTGCCTCATTAAGATGATCATAAAATTCATAATAATTGCATATATTTAGGCGTCATTAATTGTGTGTGGCACTGTTTTAACATTTGTATGGATTAATTCATTTGGCATCTCCCTAGATGAGTGTTGTGATTGTTTTCCTTCTGAAAATAAGGAACCTACCAAGAGCTTTCCCCAATGTGCAGAGTTGTCATAGAGGTGTAGGACCAGCGATGTCAATTTCAGTTAATGAATAAAATACCAAACAATCATCTGTAGTATCAATCTAACAATCATGTATTTGAGTTCAAAGCTTCAGGTAAGTGAAGATTTTCAAGACAAAAAATGTATGTGTTTATCTTTGGAGCCCTGCAGAAGTCCTTTGAACCTTTTATTGGCATATGTTTTAAATAGTCCTCCTCCAAAGGAACTTCCTTTGTTTATTTCTAAATCTTGACTTTTGTCCTTCTCTTTACGCTGCTGCTGACCTTTATCATTTCTTAAAGCTGTAAGAAAATAAGAGTTATTCTAAATTAACCCCAAATTTCTGACTTGGCAGAATGGTGCCAGAGGTAATTCCCTGATAAATAGTAAGCAAGAGCTAAATGTGAAAGGATTGTTTAATCGAGCCCTTTGTTGAAACTGTTCTGAAAGATGTAAACCTGAGCTGGGAGTTAGAAAGGAGAAAGAAAGAGGAAACAAAGTTAATATTACAATTTCTTGTCTTCAAGAGTATTTATTGCTGAGTTATTGTTGGAATGTGTAGCATTAAACCACTGGATCAAGATATTTTGGTTACGAGAACACACATGCAGCAATGGTGACACTGGCATCACAAGACAACTAGGAAATGTTTTACGCTATTTCTTCAGCGATTTTTCCACAGAAGATAATTTGAAAGAAACCATTATGGATCTGAATTTTTAGCTATTTTAAGTTATGTAATGTGAAAAAATTTTCTTGACTTCTGTAAAGGAAGGGATTAAAGGTCATATTTCACAATGAATATGGTTACGTATTTATTTATTTATTGCTATTTGTTCTATAAATTATTCAAATCATTATTCCTTCTGAAGACTATTGGAAACACAGTGTAATTCTCCTTTGCTCCTTGAAAGAGATTCATTGGCTTCCCGTGAAACCACTTTTTATCCTTTATTGAAAACAGAAAACTTATTACCAAGAAACAGATTAAAGCTGATTTTATAATTGTTAGCTAAATACCCAGGAAATACTCAACTCCCCAGCTTTCTTTGTTTCCACTTTGCAGAGAAAACAGTAAGCAGTTATGGGTTCATCTGGTAATTTTTTAGGACAGATGATAGGACCTTTCAGAAAAACAATAGGAAAATAAAAGAAGAAAACATAATTTACTAAAATTGTGTAGAAGCAGTGACATACTATAACATCAGTGAAGGGAAAATGCACTCTGTTAAGCTATTAATTTGGTTGCTTAAAATCCCAATTTTAAGCATTTTAAATGTGGCATTAGTGTGAGAAAACTCATTCAACAGAGATATGCAATTTGAAAGCCAAATTGGAGCTTTTGAAAATCAGATCCAAATGTTTGTGTTTGTCTCTGTGTGATTTGGGAGAACTTGTGAAGAATAGTTTTGATCACATGGTCTCCATTTAAATGCTATCCACATGACTTCGGATCCTACAGGGACCCCTTAAGAAGAGAGAAGGAGGCTGGCGCAGGTGTCAGGGTGACATCAAAGTACAACAGGCCATCTTCAAAGCTAGAACAGGAAAATAGCAATGTGTAATCAAGCATTCTGGTTCTTTGATATCGACACCTACTTCCCAAAAGCCTTTTGTGGATTTGTGAGATGCATCTATTAAGCACAAATGAACTGTGTATTAAATTTAACCAATTATCTATTACAAAATTTAAATAATTTTTAAAAATCACTATATAGTAAAGAGAATCATGATGACATCCATTTTCCTGTGGTAGCTTCTTCATGAGAAAGATTACTTGTAGATGAAATTTATCTGTGTGTAAACAAAGTTAAGCTACGTGTTGTTTCTGGAGTCCACACTCAGTGAGAAGCTGACCTTACATTCCCAGATTAATGGGCGGATACTTTAAACTGTGATAAGTTTTAAAAAATAGAAGTTAGTTGAGACAATCTTGACTCAAAATAGAGAAAGAAAGGACATAATTTTTTCTGTCTCTCAGGACTGAGGAGGAAAGGATTAAGTAAGTGAAGCAGGAGAAGAAGATAATTCTGTGTTGAAGAGCAGCACATATTTAATTCCTGTGCATGGCCGAAAGTCCCCAGGAGAAGGCAAGAGTACTGGAGAAGAGAGAGGCTTCTGAGGAAAGGAGGTTGACAATGAAGCTTGTCAGCTGCCAAGGGCTGGATCTTAGAGCAGCTTGTGAAAAACTTGGGTCATTACTGAAAGAGCAACAGGAAAAAAGAATTGGCTACAATTGGTGTGTGTAGGGGAAAAGAAGTGTTAAGGGGTACAGTAAGATCAGATTTGTATCTTTTAGCAGTTTCCCTACTGTAGAGAGTAGTGTAGATAAGGTCTAAAATAAGCTATGGCAGCCCAGTTAAGATAAATTCAGGTAAAAGGTGAAGATAAATTGATCAGATTGGAGGCTATATATATGGCCTTAATGGAACCTAGAACTGATGAAATGATTTGCCAGAATTTGGTATTTTCCTTGGTGTTGTAGGTGACAGATTGGGAAGTGTGAATCTTCATTTCTAGTTGGCAGTTTGAGTGGTGGATGGGTGATTTTGGTGTTTATTTGTAAGAGTTGGTGGTGTGGGGCTAAGAGCACGGTGTTGTGTAGGGCTTGCTGACTGTGGAAGCTTTGAGAACCACAGGCCATAAGGAGTGAAGGGTAGAAGTTGAGCCCAGGAGAGCAGAAATTCTGAAATGTTAAACCAACGAAAATATAAAAATGTATAAAAAAAAATTAGTCTGGAGAAAGACCTGGTATAGGAAGAGACAGAAAAAACGCCAAAATGGCAACATTTAAACACTGCATTAGAGATGAAAACTCAAAAGCCAATGGAGAGGTGGTACCAGGCATTCAGGAAAAAAGCTGGGCATGGTGATATGCTTCTGAGGCTGAGGAAAGAGGAGTACCTGTAGGGCAAGGGTAGACTGGGCTTCATGGTGAGTTCAAGCCTAGCCTGGATTACAGAAATCCTGTTCCCTCCATACAAAACAACAATAACATCAAAAACCAGATTTCAGGAAGAAAGCAGAAAATGAAGCACAAAGAGAAAGAAGAAAAGGTTAAAGATGCTGTACATGGTTGGGATTGATGAATAACCAAAGAATTGCTAATATCAAACTGAAAAACTCCTTAAATTTTGTGACAGAATCACTAGAAGTCTTAGGAAGAGTGCTGTCTTTTGATGCATATATACTTTTTAATCATTCTCTCTCTCTCTCTCTCTCTCTCTCTCTCTCTCTCTAGCTCTCTCTCTTTCTTTAGTGGATAAATTACCAGATGCCCTTACAGAGCAGTACCCAGTACATGCATGATCATGAGCCAACACCCCTTTCCACTCTGGGTCCTCCTTAAGCAGTACAACAAGAACTGCCGACCTTGCAAAGAGCAGCTGAGCCCCTAACTGCTGGCACCACAGAGACCTGCTTTAATCACTCTTAAGGTAATATTTAAAAACTAGTATACTGGGTGATGTGATGTGGACATTTAATTTATACAGTTATACAAGACTTTTCCAGTTCACCTGTATCAACCATCCCATCAAAACCCTGAGAGTTCCAGGTGTGCCGTATGCTCACCAATGCCTGAGACAGTCAGCCGTTTTTTCAAAATATGTTAATGGTGGTAATATGAAACATGTTGGACAACATATATTTAAATTGTGCTGTTTGATACATTCTGTCTTAGGGGACCTTCGCAACCATCACCACCATCAAAACAGCACACATATCCTTGGCCCCAAGTTTGATCCCTGGTATCATCAAAAACAAACAAACAAAAGCATGTGTTGCTTCTATTTACCAACAAAAGACTCAAAATACACATGTTAGTTGTGTATGAGATACTGTTTACAGTGTCCTTATCAATGTTTTTTTTAAATCTATGGGTATAAAAATCTATATCTTTACCTCTAATATATACTTTTATGCTTAAGTAGTAATTTGCATTCAGTTTCTAAGATTGTTTTAATTCAACTTTTAACATTAGCCTAACCCTACTACTTTATATCAGAAGATAAAAGCTTTTCTGACTGCTGCTTTTGCAGTGTGAGTGTAGACATTTAGCTTGTTTGTTAGAGATGGGTGAATACATAGCAAGAAAAGAATGTAAAAAGAAAATGATAAAGGGGGAAGAACAATCAGTTCAAGAATAGTAGATCATAAAATTGCTTGAGAAACTAGCCATCAGAGGCTCCTGTTAGCCTGCAGGTTTTCTATTTTGTGGTACCAAAATATTACATGTAAACTAACACAAATCTTTGTTCTTAAAAGGCTCTCAATCTTGTGGGATTTTTCGTTTGTTTGTTTTACACAAATGTGTTTTGGGCCACAGAGATACCTCAGTGGGCTAAATGCCTGCCTAGGCAAGTGTAAGGACCCAGGTTTAATCTCCAGCACCACATGCCGTACTTGCCCCACCTGGGCACACCGAGCTGGCCGTGGAGAACAGGCATGGTGGTGCAGCCTGGAATCCAGTTCTGGGGCAGAAAACAGGAGGATCCCTGCGAGTCCGAGATGTGTAGGGAGACCCCCTACCAAAAACATTTTTTTTTAAATGTGTTTTATGCCAGGTAAAATAAAAAATTTTTGCTCATGACTTAAAAATAGATATATATGAACTATGCCAGTTAATGTGTATTTTTGTTTCTAAATTATGGGACATGCTGGAGTGCACTGATAATTACATTTTCAGAGGCAAAGTGTTTGAACATTGAGGCCACCTCTCCACACACAAATACTTTCTCACACATGTCTTTGACTAAAACGATTACCTTATAACACATAACTTTACCAAATGTTTATCTAATATAATGGATGTTTAAAATTGGGTGACACCTACAGAAATAAAGTAAGATACAAAGAAATTAATTCAATTCAAACATTACTCAACTTGAAATATATTTTTATATCATAAAATTTTAGGTACATATAGAAATAAAAATTCTGTTTCTTTAATTTCCAATTTGGCCAGCATACTTAATTTGTCAAGTTTTCATGAGCAAAGGTATTTTTATTCACTATTCAGTACTCAAGCAAGATTCAGAAAATACTATGAATGGGTCCAACTAGGAATTCTACATATTTAACCTCACTACTTACCTCATTTGTCATATAATTTATACCCTTTATACTATAAAGTTGATATAAGGTAGTATGACTTTTACTAGCTCTGTGGGAATCAAATATATTTATTCTCCTCCTGTTGTAGTGTCCACAAAACATGATTATGACAAATACAAGGTAATATGCCCTAAATCTTTTTTTTTTTTCATAGACCAATACTCAGCTCCTTGCCACAAATAAACATAGGCTTTGACCAGGCCATAGATAAATCTCTTCTTTGTATAATTGTTCTCTGTACCTTCACAGTAAAGCCTCATATTTATCAAGGACTTTGGAAAAGTTTTCCAAATCTTCTGGAGCCATCATGCTTAGCACATTAATATCTGCAGGCTGTTTCTGTCATTATTAATTGTAAGCTACTTTTCCACTCAAAGTTGAATAGACACATTTGTTTCTTTTATGTGTACTTTCATGTTGTCTCATCTCAATTGGGAGTTTTCTTTTTTTCTTTTTTTTTTTTTTTTTTTTTTTTTTTTTTTTTTTTTTTTTTTTTTTTTTTTTTTTTTTTTTGTTTTGGTCTTTTTGAGACAGGGTCTTACTATGCAGTTCAGGCTGGCCTTAAGCTCACTTTGTAGCTCAGGCTGGTCTCGAACTCACAACAATCCTCCTGCCCCAGCCTCCCGAGTGCTGGGATTACAGGCATGCGCCACCACGCCCGGCCTTCAATTGGGAGTTTTCATGAGTACCCCATGCCTAAAATTTGTGACTAATTTTTGGTTTTCAGAAAAAAATCCTTTTCTCATCTTCTTTTGTCTATACTTCAATCTTAAAGTTCTCAATTCATTATTCTCTCTCTCTCTCTCTGTCTCTCTCTCTCTCTCTCTGAGACAGGGTCTCACTATGCAGTTTAGGCTAGCCTTGAACTTGTGGTAATCCTCCTACCCTCCCAGAATGCTGGGATTCTAGGAGAATTTTTATTTTTTGGTCAAACTTTCCTTGGTTGCCCTTTTCTCTCTCCCTAGACTTGCCCCATTGCTAATCATTTAAATTATTATTCCAGTATCTCTATATCCAGAATTATAGTACATATAATTCTGAGATGGTAAATTAACATTGCTTTAATTTGCTAAACTTGTGCTAACTTATCAAGAAGCATTGGTAAACAATGTATTTTTGCCACTGAAGCCTCAGCAAACTGGAGTGAAATTAACCCTAAGTATTTTGCTTGTCATTTGATTTGAATATAGTAGTCTGAATGGGAGGAGAATACTGACTAAGGAGAATACTGGCAATAGTGAATTTATTTTTTTTCTTCTGGTACTTGGGATTGAACTCAGGACCTTGCACTTGCCACACACACACACACACACACTTATTCTACTGAGCTGTCTTCTCAGCCCATGGAAAATGTTTTTTGTTTTGAACATCCACAGAAAGATGAAAATTTCAAGGTCAGAGTTGTCTATACTTCTTTTTATGTTAAAACTGGCTACTCCAGTTGTGTCAAAGACAGGAAACTTAAATTGAGCAATTTAACTTTCTGAAAAGTTCATCTTTGCAAAAGGAGAATACAGGCTGGGTGTGGCGTACAGCTGGGCATGGTGGTGCATGCCGGTAATCCCAGCATTCTGGAGACCGAGGTGGGAAGAGTGTTGCACCTTCAAGACCTGGCCGGGGCTACAAAATAAGATCAAGCCCAGCCTGAGTCGCATGGTGAGACCCTGTCTCCAGAAATAAAAGAAAGAAAGAAAAAGAAGAAAATAAAAAGCAGGCTACAGCAAAGGAAAAATGAGCAAATAACAAAACAATAGAAAAGCCGTTATTAATTTGTTTAATGAGGAAAGTAAAGTTTCAGAATGTTTGGGTTTCAAAAAATTAAAAAATTTAAGAGGTAAATGTGATCTATGCTTAGGTTATTTATTGTTTGTTTGTTATTTTCCATATTTTTGTGCCCAACATGGTGATGAGCTACGAAACCTCACATTCTATCTCATCAGTGTGTGCTGATACATAAGTCACCCTAATTACTAGATGATACACTACTCCTTCTTTGAGGCCAGAGTAAAAGATAATTCAGATCTTTCCTACTGTAGGCCAAAGTTTTCTTCAACTTCCCAACAGAAAGATGAAGGAGTCCAACGTCCACCTGTGCCGCTCTCTGCCCAAACCCTGGCTCAGTCCTAAAGGACACTGACATCATTTGTCCCTTTCTCGTTTTTGCCCTGCGAGTTGATTTGTGAGTCACAAATCACATCCCTGCTAGTTTAACACCCAGAATGTTTTCCTGGCTGCTGAATATTCTGGCCACCAGATTATGCTGAGGTTCTTTACTATCTGCCCCCTTTCCAATGAACCTTTCCTTCAAAAACAGTGTTCACCCACAACCACTGAAGTACAAACACCATGTACAAGGCCCCGTACTGGGCCTTGGTTCTGACACCGGGAACACATCTTTGGTGATGAGCAGCAGATGTGGAAGGCGATGGGGGCGGTGTAGAGAAGACGGTGAGACCAGAGAGCGTGGTGTAAGTCTGCTGTATCGTCCCGTCTTAAATCAGGCAAGAAGAGAAACCACAGCTGTGTGAGAGAAACAGCGAGAAACACAGAACTGAATCCAGAAGAACTAAGAAAAATGAGGAGAGGTGAAGTCATGAGTAGGTAGGGGAGAAGCACCTGGCCTGACTGGAGCCCACCTCTGATGTTGTTCTAGAAGAACTTGAAGTGCTCAGTCTTAGCTTCTAGATAGCCCAGGTGGTGACTGAGGAAAAAGTGCATTTCATGCGTTATCTTAAAATTACATTATACTTGTGTGCTCTGCTTGGGACTCATAAATGAATGTAGGAAGTATAAAATATATTGGTCACATTCAATTTCTCTGTTAAAAAAAGCGGGGCAAAAGACAATCCTCTCAATTACCAATCTGATTTTTATCGAACTGACTTAGTTTTCCTAGTATCATCAATCGTTGAAATCAAAATTTAAAATCTCAATGTGTTCAATGTATCATAAAATATATTACCTAGGTGTACTGTGAAGTTCTTTTATGAATATTGGCCTAGAAACATGAATAGCAAGGGAGACAGTCTGGAACATGGTCCATCCTGAAACTCTGGAGTCTAATTTTATAGGTTTGATTCCTTCTTGAGATAGTTAACAGCTGTGTCGATGTCATAATCTCCACTGTTCTCAGTTTTCCCATTCATATAATTCAGCTAATAACAATATGCATCTCATGGGTTCATGTGCAAATCAAGCAAGATATTGTGTGTGAAGCACTGTGCATGAAGCTTGAGCCCTGGATTGTAATCAAGCGTTGGCCCATTTGCTTATTAAGTGCTCATGGGAGGCACTTTCTGTTCATCAGATGTAATTCCTTTACTCTCTTGCAAACTATAATCCCTGGCTATTATTAAAAAAGTAAATTGATCAGAGGCTCTTGATTTTTTTCAAATCCCAAAGTTCTTTGTGTGCCCTAAAATGGATATTCTCTTATTTGGTTAAAACACTTTCTTGTTTTTTTAGTAAAGAATACATATTTATAAAGGAGGATTATTTTTATTTTGCTCTGATACTAATGAGAACAATAGTTCAATCTCAGCCACATCAGCCCTAAAGACATGTTTTTCTTTCTTTCTTTATTAGTGCAAGGGCCAGCCTAAAGAAGTAGCAAACATTAGCCTTGCAACACTAATATTAGTAGTTTACTGGCTTAGCATCTGACTAGTAATAATATTTAGATACTAATGATTTTATCACTCTCAGTGCTATCTAAAACTTTGATTCTATCTGTTAATGTTCATACCCTACTAGCTCAAAGAAACTCTTTTCTTTATAGGTAGTAATTTAGTAAATGTATGTTATACTGTAGTGTATATTTCTCTACCTAGCCAAAAATTCCTTTGGTTATTAACTCAGTGAACATGTAAAATAATAAGATAAGAACACCACTACTTCGTGAGTATCTACTGCATGCCATATAACTTACATATACCTTATTAAATTTTCTAGACAAATGTGTATGAATCTTCAGAAGAAAGCTATTTGATACTGTAGTTGATTTCTAACTGGTGGGCAACTTGCTACACCCAGCTGAACTGAACAAGCACGGTGCCGAATGTGAGGGGCCAAGGTGAGGGTTGCCAGCAGCATACAAGGCAGAGCTAAAGTTGTTGGGATGCTGTTAGATAAGCTGCTTGGAGAAGCTGCTGGAGCTGTTGGGAACTGCAGGTTCTTTTGGGTTTTTCTTCTAGAGGACCTCGTCATGCTGGTGAACTTGCCTGTTCTTATCACTGGAGGAGCTCAGTACCTTCATTGTTGCTGAGAATGGCTGTGGTTCATTTTGGGGGAGCTCTGGTCCTCGTGTTGAGCGTCACTTCTTATCTCTGGAGGGGAACATAGGAGTTCTGGTGTGTACCTTGAGTTTTGCTTCCTGGCTCCAGTTCAGATCCTTCTACTAGCACAGATCCTTCATCCTGCTGGCATAGACTTTCTAGCTTCCCACTGATCTTTGATCCTTTCCAGCACAGATGCATGAAGAGGGCCTGCATGAGACTTCGTTGTGAGCTGTATGCCTTCAGTTTGATATGTGGGAAGTATTGTTATGAGCTGTAGGTTTTAAGCTGGACTCATGCAGGATATTAAGATCTAGGCCTTCAGCTGGAGTCTTTGGTCCTTAGTGTGTGGACCAATTTCTTACACTCCTTATGTATGGTTTTTTGGGTGATCAATTATAAAATAATATTATAAGATGTGTTCTGTATTGCATTGTTTTACTTGAAAAACCCCAAACCACAACAGATATTTAATGTTATACCAGTTTTTATGGTAAGAACACATTGTCTTGATCCACTGTAATCCAGTGGTCTACTTGTTATAATGTTTAGCCTTAATTTAGACTGTGAGATCAGATGGTCATTTTTGGTCATTGGATGATTCAAATCCCTTTTAAAATGCCTTACCTGTTACATGTTTTACAGACCCAACTCAAGACTTCTGCCAGACTAATTTTGTATTTACTATATCCAGAATCTCTTGATCTAGTAACTATACTGGCTATAGTTTCTTCTAGGGAAATCAAACATGTTTCTGCACAGTAGTATTTGAGCAGTCTCTTTCCATTCTTATATGTTACACAGAAAAATGAATGAAACCTAAGTCTGACTGGCTCACAGAAGGTAAGAATATTTATCAAGGTTATCAAGGTTGCCACATATTTTATAATATTAAGTTGTATGTTGTAGTTCAAACTTTTTTTTTTGCCTTTTTGAGACAAGGTCTCAAAAGTTGAGGTTGCCTTGAATTCATTTTTGTATCCCTGGCTTGTCTCAAACTTGCAGTGATCCTCCTGCTTCAACCTCTAGAGCGCTAGGATTATAGGTGTGCATCACCACACATGGCTTGTGTAGTTCAAATCTTGAATGTTCTCATGAATTGAAAGTTGGGAACCTAATGTGTAACATTATCAGGAAATCATGGAGCCCTTAGGAGACAGAGCCTGGAGGAATGTAGCTGGGTCATTGGAGTTAGCCTTGAAGATAAGATTGGGACAACCTTGCCCTTTTCTGTCATTGCTTTCTAACTACCATCATAGGTGGACAGCCTTCCCTTGCCAAACACTCCTTCCATGGCATTCTGTGGTACAACAGGTCTAAAGCAACAGAACCAGTGATCACAAAATTAAGCCTTTCAAACTATGAGCAAAATAAACAACTCCTCTTTTTATTTTATTTATTTATTATTGTTTTTATTATTATTATTATTTTATGGAATTGGGGATTGAACTCAGGCCCTTGTGTTTGCCAGGGAAGCTCTTATTCCACTGAGCATCTCCCCAGCCCCCACACCTCCTGTTTTTATGCTGATTATCTCAGGTACTTCATCATAGTCATGGAAATATAGTTAATAAACTTTATTGCTACTTAAACTCATTCAGTACATCTTTCACTCTTCATCTACTGCTATAATATTTTGTACAGTATGCCCAGGGTGGGGCTGGTGGGGACCGAATCCAGGTCCTTGTGCCTCCCTAAGCAGGTGCTTAGTATGCTGAACTATCTCACCAGCCTTGTTGTATTTTTTAAATTACCAAGTTTCATTGTCTCCACTATATTGACATTGTTTCATTTCTAATAATTTTTCTGGAAGAAAAAAGCTTTTATAAATGTGTGAACATCTAGTAAAATGTGTGTGGAAAAGAAAATGTATTTTCCTTTTTTTTTTTTGGCAGAACTGGGTATTGACCTCACACCCTTGCGCTTGCCAGGGAAGCACTTATTCTGCTGAGCCATCTCCTTGGCCGAATTTTCCATTTTTATTTGATGAAGAAAAATAATGCAAATTAATTGAAAAGATATAAAATATGTGTAAATTATAATGTAAAAATCACAAGTGGTTTATTTAGAGAAAAAAATAATTTCAGCAGCAGTCCATCACAAATAGCACTTTATTTATCACTATTAAAAATCTGAATCTTAAGCAGACTCTCAGACTGGTGGTTCATATCCATCAGTTCATTCAACTTTAGCTCCAGTCTCATCCCTAGTAGCTCTTCCAGAGTTACTACCATCACCATAAAGCTCCATGAGTTTTCCCAATTCAAACTTAGGCTTCTTTAGAACTTTTACTTTTTGATGAAGACATCATGAAGAGGGTAAATAGATTGACAAGCCTTTTCTAGGTCTTTCCCAGTGCTATCTGGAATTAGTTTATTGACCACTTCCTTCAAGTCATGTGTCTGCACCTCTCGGGTCATGAATTCCAGCATCTTCTTTCAGATCTGGTGGATCTCTTGGTGCTGAGTTTAAGAGGTCTTCCATATTTGATTGTTGCTTTTTTTTTTTAATAAAGCCAACACAGAACAGTTGAAGTAAATAACCATCAGTAGTCTTGACATCAACATGAGCTACAATCATGATCTGCCATTTTTTGACCACGGAACACATTTTGTCGTGGGTGAAATCCATGCCATGGAAGTCAGTCAGGAAGTTTTTGCCCTAAACATCTTCAGTAATTAGCTTGAATTTTCTAAAGACAACTTCATCATTCTGCAGACCAGCAAAGCTCACTTCAAACACATGACCTTTGTGCCCATCAGATGTAATTTGGGTTCCTTGAGTTCTGGTGACGAATGTTTTCCCAATATTTCTTATATTGAACATAGCTGGTGCCTTCATATCCCACCAGTCTTTTTTTAGAAAATGAATCAACCACTTTCTTCTTGGCTCTTTTATTGCTGCCTTTCATAAGGCATTTGTTCTTGCCTATCACCATGGTGCTGTTCAGAGAGCCAAAAAGGCTAGAGAAAAATTTTGCTAATATATATATTTTTTTATGTATTTAGTACAAGGTCTCCTGAGTTTCACTATACAGATCAGAATTATAGTGATCCACCTGTTTTTGGTCTCCCAAGCACTGGGATTACAGGCAAGTGCCACTATGCCCAGTCTCGATCCTCCTCTCAGCTCACCCTGTGGGTGGGGCCAGTATGTTATGCTGGAATGGAACCCCAGCCCCTGCATCTAGCTAATATATTGTTAAAACTTGTATTTTCATTTTCTTCTGTCTTATCTTTGCTTTTTTCCTGCATCCTTGCATAAGTAAATAATTTTTCTGTTGTCTTGTTTACTATTAAAACAACATTGTGATCAAAATTTTACTGTAACTTTGCATTTTAAACCTTGTACTTTGTGAATATGTTACTTTACGTGGTGAAAAGGATTTAGACAAGATCAATTATCTTGAGGCAGGGAAGTGATCAGAATTGTTGAGGTGGATTCAATGAGAAGCCCACAGCCTTTATATGAGTGAAACAGGAGGGCTTGTGTCAGGGAAAATGAGTGGTTCTGGACATATGGTGTAATAGTGGATTTTGTTAACTTGAGAAGGTTAATTAAGAGGATCTTAGCTATATCAGCCCAACACCTTCTACAGCCTCAGATGTAGGAGACCCCATCTGGGGCAGCTTGTCACCTGGATGGTAGACCAGGGAATGAGGAAGGGTGGATTTGCTTCTGTATCTGGGACGTGGCCTAGCCTTCAGCTTCCTTAAATAAGTTACAGTGAGGAGAAAATGCAGTATGGTTTTGGGGGGGGGTCCAAGAAGCTCAGAATTCTGGGAAATCAGACCACACATTTTCTGGATTATTATATTTATTGAGTTTCCAAACAAAAAAATGAAATACTGAGATAAGGTAGAAACATAGCAGGACATTGGGAAGACCCACCCCCCCCAGTACCAGGGATTGAGCTCAGGTCCTTGCATTTGCCAGGCAGGCACTTATACCACTAAGCTGTCTGCCCAGCCTCAGGGCCTTGGGAAGTTTAGATGAAAGACTTCTCCAAGTAGAAAACTTTTCCAATTAGGAGAACTGTCTTATCACTAAAGTTTACATTAATAGCAAGAGCCACATGTCTGCAGCTGTGGCATAGTATTATTTTGTCTGTAGAAACTGTGAATATGTGGTTTTTCAACATGGTCAGAGGTACCTTCTTGGTCAGTAACTCTATGCATGCCTGTTTCCAGCACTTCTAGTGTTTAAAGGAGCTCTAGTCTTCTCTCTCCGTTTGGGCATCATCTATTGGCCTTCAGCACAGACACTGTGCCTTCTGATGCGCATATCTTGCATCCTTCCATGTAAAACCTTCAGTTTTCCATTGCAGACTCATCAGCCTCCTGAAACAGAGTCACAGGTGACACTACAGTGAGCTCCATACCTTGGACTGAATTTTTCAGGCTCCAGTATTTAGATGCCTTCTACACTCTTCCTCATTCAGTTCTGTGCATTACCATTGTAGCCAATATTATAAATTCACATACATTAGTATATCTTGTGTCTGTTTCTTTAATAAAACACTGACTGAGGGGACACAGAGCTGGAGGCATGTGTGTTGGAGGGGAGAGAGACAGACAGACAGACAGACAGACAGACAGACAGAAAGAGAGACAGACAAACAAAAACAGACAGAGATTGAGAGACAGAGAAAGACAGGGAGCAATAGACCTAGAGAAATACAGGGGAAAGAAGAGGAGAGGAGAGAAGGGGAGGGGAGGAACATTAGAGAAAGGAGAGAAGGGAGGGGAAAGTAGGGGAGGCCAGAAGAGAGGTTAGCTACAGAAACTCAGGTAATCTCACAAACTGGGAAAGAGATAAGAAAAACCTTGCCTAGAGGCTGCCCTTCCGATTGATATAATCTCATAAATTTATTTTAAAATTTTTGGACTCCAGAATTCTAAAAGAATACATTTGTATTATTTTAAGCTATTGTTGTGGTTTGTGTTTAGGAGTCTTCCCAAAGCCTCATGCAGTCATTGGGTAGTTTCTGGGGTTTGTACTTGATTGTTGTGGGTGGGGATTCTGCACCTGCCTTGGGACAGGGAATTTCCCTTACAGTGTAAGGAAGGGTGAGAGGCTGGCACCTGCCGGAGCTGCTTCCGGTCCCCGCACACTCTGCTCTCTGCCTCCACCACAAGAGTTTTCTCTCTGCCATGTGCTGCTTTGCCTTGGAGCCAGCTGAGTACGGACTGAATGTTCAGTAATTTTGAACTAAATAACCCTTTCCTTCCTCAGTTTTTAGTGTCAGGTGTTTGTTGCAGCAACAAGAGAAGAGTAACTGAGACAGACTTTGGGACCAAATATGTGGTCCTTGCTGTGGTCATACCTGACAATGTCTAATAATTACAGTGGAATATCTTCAGCTGTTCTGTATGGGAGATTCTGGTCAGAGCTCAGAAGACCAGAATGTTGATGGAAATCCTGCCTGCAAGGACCAGACTGGGGAGTTTTCTGCTGGGAAGACTGACTGCTTTGAATTTTTAGACTGCAGATGATTTGTGTTTTGACTTGGCAGAAAATATGTTTATATTTTTCTCTTGTCCAGAGACTTTATCTGAGACTGAGTTTAAATGCAGTGGACTAGTTAATCTTGAAAAAGAAATCTCAAGGAGGTGAAATGGGGCATGGCTATTGTTGAGGGCTTTTAGTCAGATTTACATTGAGAATCAAGAGGAAAGAGCCCCGTCAGGATGATTTAAAATGTGAGAATGGCCAGAAAAGAAGGTCCAGTAAAGTTGTAGAGTTCAAATATAAAACTAGGACTGGCCAGATATCTCAGAGGATTAAAGCACCTGCTTAGGTGGTTACAGGTGCTGGGGGTTCACTCCTCAGCCTGCTGTGCCAGCCCTGCCTCGGGGCACGCTGAGACAGAGAATGAGACGGGGCATGGTGGTGCATGCCTGTAATTCCAGTGCTTGGGAGGCAGAAAAACAGGGCGGATCACCACAAGTCTGATCTGTGTAGTGAGACCCTGTAGGTCCTATAGAACCTGTTCTAATACATATAAAAGAAAGATAGATAGAGCTGAGAGGATCTCCATTGCGAAGAAGAAAATGGAAAAGATGGCCTGAAAACATCACAGCAGATGGCACGTCTCCACTCTTTGCAGCCTCAGAATTACAAGGGTCAGGGACTTTGCCTCGAGGGGAAATCCCCAGAGCCCCATGTTCCAGGGCCGAGGCAGCCATACCAGGTTCCAAAATGGCACTGGCATTGAGAAATTGTCACTGGGATCAGGGTCAGTGTGCTCAGTGATCTAGGCACTCAGCCCTGCATCCAGGAAAGAAGGAAGCCTGGCTGCTGCTGTGGCTGACAGCAAACCTTGGCATCACCCACCTGGCCTTGGTTTTGTTACACCCTGACAAAGTTGACTCCAATTTGTTGCCCTTCTAACCTCACCGTGTTCCTGTTCTGTATGCGCTTACCCCTCCCAACTCCCTCAGCCTTGTGACCCAAGCCTTATGTTGATGGACATCTGTACCCCTTCCCTATTTTTGAGGATCTTGGCAAACTCTGTGTAATTGCGACCCCACACCTCACCCAAGGCTGAACTAATAACCCTGCAACTTTACAGGAATCAACCTAAACTAATGACCCTGCCACTTTACAAAAATCTCCCCACCCCTCCCCTGCCTTTGCGGATTTTAGGCTTAAATAGTTATTCATTTCTACACTCAGGGTGCCTCTCTGTCGTTTAGACTTAGAGGGTGCCGCTGGGTACCAGCTAAAATAAAGCGCTTCAAATTTTTGGACTTGTCCTGTTGTCATTTGATTTTTGAGTTACAACAGGTTTTTGGCACTTGGAGAATGTAGGAGTTCTAAGATTAAGAAGGCTTCCACCTAGATTTCAGAAGAAGGCCTGGGAGGCCAGATGGTATGCCCCTGAGAGGGTAATTCGTAAAGCTGTAGTGAGAAGCCAATTCAGTGGGAACTGCAGAAGTTTGGAAAAGCCAGAAACATAGATCATCTAAGGGAAACTGCAATGAGGGAGCAAAGCCAGCCTAAGAGAGAAGCAGTGGGAACTACTACCACGAGTGCCACAGGAGTGGAGCCACATGGAACTCACAATCCGTGACAGATCGCTCTGATGCTCCACATGGACCTATGGGACTTAATGTTTGCTGTTCTGGATTTTTAACTTGTTTTGGTCCCAGTGGTTTGTATTCTACTGCTTGTTCCTTTTGGAATGATAATGTTTATTTGTGCCATTGAACGTTGCAAATGTGTTCAACTTTTCATTTGTGCAGGGGCTCACAGATAAAAGTTTGCCTTAGATCTTGGAGGAGACTTGGGACTTGGTTTTTTGAGCAATGCTAAAACTGTTAGGACTTTGGCAACTCGTAGAGATGGATGAAAATATATTTTTCATAAAGGGAAGTTCATGAGTGTTGGGGGTCCAGGGGCAGCATGTTATGGTTTGTGTCTAGGTATCCCCCCAAAGCTTCATTCAGTCATGGGGCTGGCTTTTGGAGTTTGTGACTATTTTTTTTTAATAAAAGTTATTTTAGTTTACATATGTTTTTACTGTCACCTGGTTTCACTTTTTTATTTTATTTTATTTATTTTTAAATTTGTTTTCTTTTTATTCTCTTGAATTTTTTTTTAACCTTGACAAGATGGATTTGATAATACATTGCATACAGTTTTCATAATGTTTTGGTATCATAGAAGGTGCATACATGATATACTTACAGACATTATTATACCGTATGTCTCTTATCAGTATAAAGAGAGTGTAGCAGTTTGTATATCTTATTTTTTTTATTTGATTGAACTACAGATGTCAATCAGACAGTTTCAAGACACCTTAACAATATAGATTCAATAAATTAATACATTGCAAACTGTTATCATAATGTTTTGGCATTGTACAAGGTGCATACATGATATTATATTTACAGATATTATTTTAGCAGATATCTCTTATCAGTGAATTAAGAGTGTAGTTGCTTACTTATCTTATTTTTTTATACCTGAATTATATAAAAATTCAATAATTATTTTTCTAGTGCATGACCATAGTACTAGAAGCCGACATAATATCCTGTCCAACCACCATTAGTGCAGATCTTGCCTCTCATAGGATTATGCAGAAGCACAGCGTTATCTATCCCAACTGTGCTGTCTATACACACACATCATGAGTTTTCTTTCTACACCCCTTCCTCTGTCTACACCTGTCAAAGGTGGGCACGCCATTGACATTCAACTACCTTAGGTACGTGTGGATGGGGCCCTGGCCCTGGGGGAGGGGAGAGAGGCTAGTGGCCTGGTTGCAGCCCCTCCCTTGCTCTCTGCTCTCTGCCTCTGCCTTGTACTCTGCCTTGTGCCTCTTTGTCTTGGAGTCAGCTGAGTATGGACTGACAGTAACTGTAAGCTGTATAACTCTTTTTTTTCCTTAGTTTTGAGTGACAGGTATTTATGCTCAAGAGTAACTGAGTCAGCTATGAACTACGATAAATTGAATTATGTCAATTTATCACCACAGAAACAGAAATCAATACAGAGTGTGCCTCCTTGGAGTCAATCAAACTAATAAGAATGAAATTGCAAAGCCAGATACTTTTACTTTGTTACATATCAACAAAAGTCCACCAATCTCTCAAAAAAAAAATCCAACTAGTCATTCACAGAAACACTTTTCTCTTTCATCCCTCTGAGTATCATCAAAGTCATTGATGACTATCGGCTTTTTCACCTATACTTGCAACAGATAATAAGTATTGTTTGGTCCAACTATTTTAAGCCTCCGATTGCTATTCCACTGAGCGTATTTCCAGGTCCATATTACGCAGTACTCATCAAAGCTCAATCTACATAAGAATCCATGGGAATCTTGTTCTAAAGCAAATTCTGATTCAGTGAGTCTGAAATAGGCGCTTGAACTCTGCACTTCTAATACCTTCCAGTGGGATGCCAGTGGGCTGGACTGTAGGGCTCACATGTAGGAACAGAGCACTAAATTTCCATATTAATTTATGGAAGGCCCTGTGGAATGGCAGCGAAGAGCAGAGGCTTAGGAGTGAGACAAATAAGTCCTCGCTCTGTTATTCTTTTACTGTGTCAGACTGGATGTGAAACTTCCTTTTTGATAACTTTTGTTTTATGGAAAAATAAAACCAATTTTATGACAAAATAGTGAGAGAACAATAGCTAATAACCTGTGATTCATTATTTTCTGTTATGCAGAGTATGAGTTGGAAAAAGATCCCCTCATACAAAGAAGGAGCAAACAGGTAATTACACAAAAGTTTCTTTTAATGAACTGAGAGAGCACTGTGAAACAAATTAGAATATTTACAAAGCTGGGATAATATGTGCATATTTTATAACATTACTAGGATAATATTTAAATATTTCTTATTGCAAATATTCTTTTATTTTTTCAATAAGAAGTCTCCAATTTTTAATTTTTATTTTCCTAATTTTCTCTGCAAGATTAAAAAATTGTGTTTCAGTTTATGGTATATCTCATAATTACATGGTAAAATATATTTCTATTATTCTGCATTATTCCTCATGTCTAACCTTGCTGAAAAGGGTTTCCTTTTAATAGCATTTATTTTTGTCTTTTCAGTAAATAATGGTACACATTTCTGGGGTACAGTTTGATGCTGTGATAGTGCAGAATGATCAAATGAAGGGAATTAGCGGTGCCATCGGTGCTTCCTCTGTGACTTTTTGTGAGCGTACGTTTTTCTCTCTGTACTTCAAAGGTTACTTTTTTTTCTTTTTTTCCAACTTTTAAAGTTTTATCTAAAAATAGAGTTAGGAATTCTATTATTTTGTATTTCACATATGTATTAGCCAGTTTTTAAATATTACTTATTGAATAATTATTTTTCTCTACTGTTTAAAATTTTATCGACAAAATTTTGTAGCTGGTTCTATTTTAGGATTTTTATTTTGTTTCATGATTTGATCAAATCACAAAATAACTACTAAATATTTAATTGTTTTTAAATTATATTTTAATATTCAGTAGTTTAAAATTTCCCATGACTATCTTTTCATATACAGTTTGAAGAAAACTTTAATATTGCTGTGATTTCTTTCTGTATATAGTCTTTGCAAATCACATTATTTTTTCTCAAACTATGTACCATTCAAAATTCATATAGTTGCTGTCAATGTGGGAGATTTTATTTCAGTAAATTTAAACAATTCCAGTGACTCCCTGCTGCCTGTGCACCCAAAGGCTACTGCTTTGGAGGTGATAATTGCTCTCCCTGGTTGGTACCCCGGATGATTACAGTTAGAGTCACCAACCCAGAAATCAGATTCTCTGCATTCTTAATTGGCTCTAGAGACCAGTAAAGATTATTTGTTTCCTTGCAAACTGTTCATTGTATTATGGAGATGGCTCAGTGGAATAAGCGCTTTCCTGGCAAGCACAAGGACCTGAGTTCAATACCTGGTTCTGAAAAAAAAAAAAAAAAAACAAAAACATACACACAAAACCTGGAAGCTTTCATTGTATAAGTAGCAACAAGAAAAGGACACACACTGTTGCCATACTTATTCAATATAACACTAAAATCATTGGACACAGCAATTAGACAAGAAAAGGCATAAGGACAAGAAAGAAAGAAGTTAAATTATCATTATCTGAGATGACATGATACTCTATATAGGAGACCCCAGAAACTCCACCAAAAGATTTTTCGATTTAATAACCAAATTAAGTAACATATCTGGACACAAAGCCAGCAGTAATACTGAATTGTAATTGCATTCATGTATACATTAGATATTAGAGAAATGGCACCTTTCATATAGCACCAAGAGAGACAAAAAGAAGAAAGGAAGAAAGGAGAGAGAGAGAGAGAGAGAGAGAGAGAGAGAGAGAGAGAGAGAGAGAGAGAAGGAGGGAGGGAGGGAGGGAGAAGAAAGACTGACTCAGGAATCAACCTGTCAAAGAAGTAAAATATTTGTACATTGAAAACTTCAGTGCTCTGAAAGAGGAGATTAAGTAAGATATCACGAAATGGAAAGATATCCTTTGTTCTTGGGTAGGAAGAACCATACAGTGAAAATGCCATATACACAACATTCTTGTGTAGATTTAATACAGTCCCAACCAAAATCACAACAGCATATTTAACTTGAAATTGTACTATAAAAACACTGATAAAACCAACATAGTACTTGCAGAAAATAGACCTATGTATCAATGGAACAGATTAGAAGATGCAGAAACGACTCTAGACACACTCAGCCACCTTATTTTTGACAAGAGAGCCAAACACCTTAAGGATAGCATCTTAATAAATTGTGTTAGAAACACTGACTTTCTGCATATTAAAGATTAAAACTAGACCTGTATTTCTCACCATGCACTAAACTAAAATAAAAATGAATGAAAAATCTAAATGTTAAAATAGAAACACTTAATCTTATGGAAGGTAAAATACATAGAACTTTTAAAGAAAGGGTTTAGACAAGATTTTATAAACAAATATCCAAATCATAAAGGAAATATGATAATGAATCAGTCTCCTGGGTTCTCATCCATTAAAAAGCTTCTTGCTTTTTTTTTTGGCAGAAGCTGGTACTGAACTCAGACCCTTGTGCTTGCCTGGGAAGCACTTATTCTATTGAGCCATCTCCCTGGCCCCAGAAAAAGAAGATTCTGCTAAGCAAAAGTAATCATCAACAGAGTGAAGAGACAAGCCACAGTGTGGGGAAAAAATTTTGACAGTGTTCTTTAGATAAAAGACTAATGTGTAAAATATATAAAGACTTAAAAATCACACCTCCTAATGTTAAAGATCCAGGTCTAAAGTGGGCATCTGAAGTGAATGGAGACTTCTCACATTAAGAAGTAGAAAGAGGGCTAGGGAGATATCTCAGCAGACTAAAGCTCCTGCTTAGGCAAGCTGCAGTAAGCACAGGGACATGGTTTAGTCCCTGGTACCATATGCCACATCAGCCTCGCGCCTGGAGCAGGCTGAGCTGGCTACAAAGTTGGCACGGTGCTGCATGCTTGTAATCCCAGCACTGTGGGGGCTGTAAACAGGAGGAATCCCTGAGTCTGAGCTACTTAGTGAGACCCTGGGACCACCAAATACATTTTAAAAAATAGAAAGACAATCAATACATGAAGAAATATTTACTACCACTGGTTATTCAAGAGATGCAAATGAAAACAATGCTGAAAACTATCTCACTCTAGAAAATACGGCTATTGTCAAGAAATCAATCAATAATTGTTGGTAGAACTGTAGGGACACAGGAGCTCTTGTCCACTGTTGGTGGGAGTATAGACAAGTGCAATCACTTTAAAATTTAGTGTGAAGTGTCCTCAAAAAATTATAACTAGAAGCTCCACTTTACCTGGCTCTTCTCATGTTTTGAATCTTCACTAAAGACTTAGAAGCATCATCCCATACTAATATATACACACAATCTTATAGCTGCATGGTTTATAGAGGCTAAATCTTGGAGGCATCCCAAGTGCCCATCAATCAATGAATGGATAAGAAGCTTTTGTGCAATGAAGTGCTATTCTATCATAAAGAAAGATGATTTCATTCATTTCTAGAAAATGGGTGGACTTGGAGACCATATTTTCAAGTGAAATAAACTGGACACATGTTCACATACTTCAGTGTTTCTTTAATGTGAGTAACCAAAAGTATAACTAAGAACCCAAATATATAATAGGCATTGGGAAGTGGGAAGGAAATGTTCAACTAGGAAGAGGAATAAGGGAAAGGAGAGGGGAAAGGAAGGAAGGGACGGGAAAAATATTAGAGGAAAAAATGCAAACAGAGCTTTTGTATATAAGGAGGGAGAAAGAGGGCAAAGGGACATGCAAATTGGGGAAGGGGGTGCCAGATAGATCACATATGTGTACAGATTCCCTATGATCATTTTCATCATTGTGTATACCTAAATATATCAATAACATTTTAAAAAATAGAGAACAAAGAAATATAGATCACGAATATTTAAGGGTAGAAGTATTCTGTATCAGCCTTAAGTTTTTTCCAATGACATGCAGTCCTCTGTTTCCCCAAATTAGGTGTCTCACAAGAACACGAAATTTCTGTTTCACATTAACTGCAACTTATTGTGGCAAAGATTTTTAACATTGTTTCATTGGTGTTTATGTGTGTTGAGTCTTAATGATCAGTTTGAAGTGTTTTATTACCATCTAAAGCCCAGGGTGACAGGAAATGGTTTCTTGGCCATTATAATGCATTGTGAGGCTGTGAGACCCAAGATGCTAAAACGATTTCACTGCCAATCTGTAGGGGTTTTGGCTTTCAGCGTTTATGAATAGCCTCCCTCTGTTTGTTTAAGGTACAATATTATACAACATTATTGGTGCAGTTGAAACAACTTTTTTCTTAATGATGTCTTCATCATTATTTCTTTTTTGCTTCATTTGCAAGATAAAAATCTTTTCATGTGCTCAAGCAAAACAAAGTTTGTAAAGGGAAATAACACTCTTGAATTTCTTTTTCTCTGACTTTTTTTTTTTTTTAATAGAATGGTCTGTTTTGTGGAACAGCAGGTTTTGTGCCATTTCAGATGGTACTGCATGTGGCAGAATAGGCCCCATTCACATTTTCTGTGGGACAATTTGGGAAGGCACCACGCTGTGGGAATTTTTTTTTTTTTTTTTTTTTTTTAAAGGCGAGTCTGTAGGGAAGGAACGGCTATGCAACACCTGTAGTGAGACCAGATCTGCTCCGCACTGAACTCTGATTTTACACTGAGTTTTATTCTCAGGAAGTATTGAGCATATGTTCCTTTCTGTGCCAAATAAAGGACTCCTTCACATGACACATAACAAGTGAGCTTAAGGAGGTTAATAGATTAACTCCAATCAATCTTAACACTCTCTCCTGAGACCCACAGCTGGCAATTCACTGCCTTGTTACGATGATGATCATTTTATTACAGCCTGTAGCTCAGTGGCCAGAAAGCGTGATCTTTTTACTGTGAGAGTCTTTATGCCTCCTTTTCTCAGAAAGCAAGCACCAGTAAAATGGTTTGTATTCTTTTTATAAGACTTGCCGTGAATCTGGAATAACAGAAATAGGTTTTCCATTTTAACTAGCTGAAGTGAATGTCTAATCTTTTCCTGGGCCTGGTTGTACATTCTGTGGGCTGGAATTGTTAAACGCAGTGTTTCTAAGCCCCCAGCCCTGTGTGCTCTTTTCAATCTCCTTTCCCCCTTCTTGTGAATGAGAGCAGTTAGATCTGCACGGAGACGCACACAGTAGTGATGCTATGTGGTTCCAGTCAAAGAATGTTTAGTCTGGGTCCTACAAAGGCCCACAATTCCCAGCACACAAATAAGATACAGCGAAGGACAGAGAAAGAAAATGGGGCATCAAAGGAAATTTGTGAATATAGGCAGTAGTAAAAAACAAAACAGAAAACCAACTTTGTTAGCCCAGTTTTTTAAAAAAAGAAATAACAAGGGGTTTGAATGGCAAAATATAGAGAGTTGTATGAAAGGGAGAGACATATACAAAGTAGACTAAGTGAATAAAAGTATTTATCTTTAAACCACACAAGTCATGGTAATTAAATTAGGTCAGGCTGGTTACAATGCTACAAAAAGCGGGCTGTAACTAATTTCAAAAGGAACAGAAAAGACCTGAAAAGAAAACAGATTGACAGCTCCTTACTTTTCTTTTTATCCAATCATGGGTACCCAATGTAAAGCAAAATGGGGAGAGAAACCCTGATTTACTAGAAATTTTTTCTCATGTAACAACATATGCACTTTATAGACATATTTAGGAACTATTATAGACATATGTAGGAAGTTATTTGCCCTAAATGGAAATCAAAATGTACACACAAATAAAATTTTCCATTTGTAGGAAATTGATGGATTAAATTTCTGCTCCTGACATAGTTCACTGTCTATCATAAATGCTATAATCACCACTGTATATAACCATACATGGACTTCCTTCAAGGCAGGATACTCGCTTTTAATTGTTTAGTACAAACTTTAAAAATATTATCTGAAAAGTAAAATTTATGAGACATTCTTTCAAATTACCTCTTCTTAAAGACCACTTGATGATGCTTATTAAAATAACTTTTTAAATAGGCTCAAACATTTACTGTAAATGTAAGAGTGCCAAGTTGTACAGTGTATTTAGAACATAAATTGGGATGTGAGGCAAAATAATACAAGGAGATTTATATCTGAAATGCATCCTGTATTTTTAAAATAATGCTGCATTTTCTTTCTTTAAGGAATTATCTTCACATTTAAGTGATTCTTTTTATTAATTTAACTATAGGAAAATCACTGAATATCATTCTGTAATGCAAGGGAACAGTAATGTAATTACTTATGGAAACTTAAAGCATGTATTTCATCCTTATAATCTAATAATTTCAATTTGGTTTGTGATTCACAAGAGAGATGCAAATGATGAAGAATGTAGCCATGAAGGTATAGATCCAGGAACAGGAGTAACGGTGCTGTTTGGTCCATGTTTCAGCTATTTGCTTTCTTTTCTGAATCTGGGGCACAGGTCTGTCTGCAGCTGCCATAATATATAAACTTAATTCTTTATTTGTATAATGTTCTGCTCCTCAGGAATTCAGCTGTTGGTAGGAATATTGGTAATGATGAATACATGTGACATCATAGGTATATTTAAATAAAGCTTTCTTTTCTTACATTTTTTATAGTGTGCTTAGGTCTCATTCATCTGTTGGTGGTCTTTCCTAATGTGTGATTTGGTGATTTTCCTAGGGTGGGCCAGCGGCATCCACTGATCTTGATGTTGAGTTATGGGGTGGCGAGCATGGAGCCTTGCGGTCTGGAAGTAGAAATACCAGTTACCTTCAGAAAAGATTGGTAAATAGGCATGAATAAAAATCAGTAGCAAAAGCCTGAGTCTAAACCTCATGTTTAGACCCTATTATGGATATTGTTTATATCATTGTGAAATTATTTAATTCTTCCTTAATGCCACCCATATGTCAAGAAGAAGTAGTATGAAGAATGCACAAGAGGTGTTAAGAAAGCTTACTGCTGCCCCCCGTGGAATCCTTCCAGTACCGCAGATCTTACATAGGTCTTCTGTGGGCAGTGCCAGGGACATCTGGGCCTTCTTAATCTGCAAGAGGCTGTTAGTTTCCTGGCTGCCTTGCACAGCATTGCATCCATTGCAAATCACCCTTCTGAGTTTGCTGTGCCTAGTTGCTCAATTTCGTTTTGTAGGGAAAGCAGCACCAGAAAGCAAGCCCTTTAAGGCAGGAAGAGGTGGCTTTGCAAGGGAAGACAGGAGGGTAACCTGAGAAAAAAGATGGAAATTGAAAGAGACAGAATGATTTAGAAAATGAAATGGGCGGAACAAAGGTCTAGGGTGACATTTGCACCACTGTGAAGGTCTGCATCTGGAAAAAGGGGTTCTGTTGGGTATCCAGCATTGTGAGTGGAAGCACCCGAGAGCCCAAGCAGAGGCAAGGGCCAGCGGCGAAGGGAAGACAAGCTCTTTCATCCAGGTCCATGGCTGCAGGGAGTCCATAGTGCACATCCACCCCGCCAAGAGTGAAAACAGGAAGTGATTTTCTTGCACAGGTCATGCAGGAAACCACATAGATATGCTTTAAGGGTGACATATTAAAATAAATGAATTATTTAACCCTTGGATTTAATGTATAAATCTAGGCAGCATGAACAGTAATACACTAGTGCTCTCAAAACCAAATGAGCATATAAAACATAAATATCCATGTCACGGAAGGAATTTTCTTTCTTTCTTTCTTTTTTTTTTTTTTTTTTTTTTTTTTTTTGCAGAACCAAGGATTGAACTCAGGCCCTTGCACTTACCAGGGGAGCAATTATTTCACTGAACCATCTCCCTGACCTGAGTGAAAGACTTCTCTTTTTTTTCTTTTTGCACCTATTTTCTTATTTTCCATAATTTTATTGAAGAACAAATAGCAATGAAACACTTTCAAATCAAATTAGTAGAACAGATTCAATAATTAAAACATTGCATATTGTTTTCATAGTGGATTTTTGTTGTACAAGGTGCATACATGACATTCTATTTACAAACATTATTAGAGCAGATGCCTCTATTCATTGAATTAAGAGAATGTAGCTGTATACCTATCTTTTTTCTAAAGCTGAATTATAGTACAGTTTGAATAATTAATATATTTTACATTATCATCTTCCTGGTTGTTATTAGTAGTACAAGAAGCAGACAGGCTATCCTGTTCAACCACTATTAGTGCAAATATTTCTTATAGAATTACATGAAAGTACTGCATATTTATCCTCACTGTACTGTACATACAAATACAGAATAGTCCTTCCTTTGTATCCTCTTTTTTTTGTTTAGTCCTATCAGAGATGGGTATTTTATTAGCATTCAATTATTATAGGTGCTTGAATTCAATGAAACAATCCAACATAGTCCAGCAGTCCACAATAGTAGTGGGTTATCCAAAGAAGTTGTTGACTAGAGCCATTTACAGCTCAGCATATTATGGCTTTATTTTATATACCTGATTTTTATACTTTTCTGCTGGATGATCAAGACCAAGACAAAGCAAGACCAACATAACAGAAAATTTAACTTTTGTATCTGATGGGGTCGGTCAAGTTCCCTCAGGGTTTATCCTATAACCCCTGTACCTGACTTTGTAGATCCTTTGTCAGTGTTAGCGATGTGTGAGGCGAACGTGATAATCACTACACTATGGAAACTGTTAGTGTCAGCAATGTGGATGAGTCACAGCCATTGCCTGACCAGTTTGTTTTCTGTGAAAGCCTGAGAGAATGTTTTCTCTCCATGTGACTCTCCCTAGGCACACTATAGGACTTTGCAGTGATAACAAGTGTAATTCTCAGACTGATATATACCTCCATCTCACCATGTTCATTACTAAGGCTTGGGGGTTCTTTTTAGGCTGCCATACTTCCTGTTTCTGTGGCTCCCTGCTTAATTGAGTGTGGCAGCATAGCATGAGGGTCCTAAATTTTCACAGCTGAGCCAGGAATTACTAGCTTTTTGACATTGGGTACTTGGATCAATATTATTTGACACATAATAAACACTAAGTGTTAGCTACTGTGAAAATCTAACTCTCAAGGAAGAGTGACTTAAAGGATGTTGAGTGGTGTTTGAATTTCACTGGTAACTCTTCCCATTATGTCATTGCATGAATCTTATTCTACGAGGTGCTTTGGGCAGGGATTATGATTTATTCTTCCATTCATGTCTAGCTCTTAACTCCACACTTGATATCCACAGGATCAATGGCTGGATGGATCAATGAGTGGACAAAGAAAATAAAAGCTGTCTTAGGCTGTGAGATCTATTTTTTAGCTGAATAATGTCTATGCCTTTAAAAGATTCAACAGACTTCTGGAGTAATGAAAGTCTTTAGACACACATGTTCAAAAAATAAACTTGGCTCAAAAACTTGTAAAAACCTCAAATGAACTTTAAACACATCAGTAACTGTGATCTTCTTTAATCTAAAACACTCTTAAATTCTTAATTATTACATCAATTCTCAGAGTTTCTTGGAATGCCAATCTGGTGTGTGATCACTTAGCTTGTGGCATTTCCAGGCATATTTAATTGAATTACTCTAGTTTTCCATCATGAGATATTATTAGATATGTTTGTTGCTTGGATTACACTCAAAGAATAAGAAACTTGTGAAAATGTTACACAGGTTTTTTTTTTTCAGATTTTTGTGGTCAAAAATGTGTATTTTGTTTCCTCATAGTATTTGCTATTATTAATATCATGTTGCTGTAAACAGTAATTCTATATTTAGCTATTATGTATTGAAGCCAGTGGTTCTGAACTTAGGATCAGATTTTATTCTACTAAGTTCTATTTTACTTTTATTCCTGGAAGGCCAATCAAATCTTTCCAAAGATATTATGTCTTGTAATGGATATTGAGCCTCTCTACCTAGAGGAAAAAAAATCCTTTTGCTACCAATAATGTGAAAACTTATAATGCGCTATGATCAGAATATTTATATTCCTCAAAATTCAGCTATTGGGATCCTAAACCCCAAGGTAATGGTGTTCAGTGATAGAACTTTGGGGAGGTGAAGTTCATGAGGGCTGTGTCTTACTGTGTAGAAATAGTGCCCTTATAAAAGAGACACAAGAATGACCCCTTTCTAACCCTTTCAAACATGAGGACGCAGTGAGAAGTCGCTTGTGCATGAGTCAAAATGTGACCACACTCACTGTTGAACTTGCTGGAGAGTTGACCTGGTCTTTCCAAGATCCAAAATTGTGAGACATACATTGCTCTTTTTTATAAACTATTGCATTTATGATATTTTCTTACAGGAACCCAGAGAGAGTAAGACATAAATATATCATAGTGTTCTATAGCATGAACCCAGCACTTGGGGCACTAATAGTCTTCCTGGGTCTGAAAGTTCAAGATTTCTTGCTTTTTTTTTTTTTTTTTTTTGCAGAACTAGGGATTAAACTCAGGTTTTGCATCTACCAGACAGGCACTTATTCTACTGAGCTATCTCTCTGGTCCCAAGTTCTAGATTTCCGACCTCAGACAGAGCAATGTTCTACAATTTTGTTCAGTCAATGCATCATTTTTCAATGAAAACTTTTAAGTATAGTATGCATGCACAAAATCACATAAATTCTAAGTGTACACTTTAATTTTTACATATTGAATACTTGCATGTATCTAGTAATCATACAAAAATGGAATATTAGCCATCAAGTTCCTACATATTTTCATCCAGTAACTAACCTTCTGCTTTCCTCTTGTTTGTGAACTTTACATAAGTGGAATCATAAAGTAGGTTCTCTACTCTGACATTTTATAAGCAACTTGTGATGTTGGTTTATTTGGTTATGTGCAGTAGATTTTATTTAATTTTATTCTTTTATAGAATCCCATGTATGTATATAATAGAAATCATTATTTATTCTACTTCGATATAATTTGGGTTGTTTCCAATCTTTGGCTACTAGAAATAGTATTACGGTGACAATTTTCATACATGTTATTTGGGTTATACATCTTTGCATTACTGTCAACTATGGAGGTGTGTGATTAGTGAATCCCAAGGTGTAAATATGTTTAAAGTTTGTAAATTCTACCAGAATTCCAAAATGTTTCACCATTTGAACTTCATCAGTATTCAGTGAGAGTTCTAGTTGCTTAATATTCTTAGAAATAGTTCATTTTGCTCTCTTTCTGGCTTGAGTTTTCATTTTTCCAGTTGTCTGAAGAAGTTAATCACCTTTTCATATGCTTATATGATGTGAGGATATTCTCTTTAGAAAAATAATTCAAATTTAAAACTACCTAGTTTTATTTGTCCATATGTCTATCACAACATTGCTTTTTTTCTTGTTGAGTACAACTTCATCGAGAATTCTGGATACAAGTCCTCTAATTTATTTTGTAGTTGTCTTGTGCTATGTAGTCTGTTTAGATTATTTATTTATTTATTCATTTGGTACAGGGTCTTGCTTAGACTCACAGTGATCCTCCTGTCTCAGTCTCTCTAATGAAGAGATTATAGCTGTGTCCACAACTGGTTTCAGGGGCCAACAAGGTGCACCAGGTTCTGGGACTGGCATGGCATGCAGTACCAGGGACTAAACCTAGGTCTTTGTGCTTAGTAGGCAGGCATTTAGAGTGCTGTGCTATCTCCCAGTCTTTAGATTTTCTTTACGTGGTCTTTTGATGAATGGAAGTATTCACTTTTAAAGTACTGCAGTTAATCAATTGGTGTGTGTGTATGAATTTTAAATCTAAATCTAAAATCCCTTGGGAACTAATTTTAATAGTCAAAGTTCTTTTTCCCACCATAAGAAAACCCACAACACAGCACAACATTTGGCAAAAATTTCTCTTGTACTGTAGAATAGTTATTGTCCTAACTTATAGGACAATAGTCAGGATTGGATCAGAGAACCACAGCCACTAAAGATAAATACATGAAAATTTATCATACGGATTTTGAATCCTGAAATCATGTGAGTTTGTTGAACAGTCTGCTTCTGTGTCCGGTACTGAAAGGTGAAACTGAGATGAAGGACTGTCACAGGGAGGAAAGTGGCCTTTGCTGGGCCTGCGAGGATGACCTCAGGTTCAGTGATGCTCATAAGCTAAAACTATCCAGTCTGGGCCTCAGAGAAGCTGAAACAAGAACTTCTGAGCTGCAGGCTGGCTGCTGGCCCACATCGGGTGAGCCACCAGGGAGTGATAAGGGAGCAACTGGAGTGCCTTCAACCCCCTGGGGAACCTCATGGATGAGCTGAAAACAAAACCGTGCTGTTGAAGCACCCCTGGGTCCCAGCTCTCCTGCGGAACAGCTCTTACGGCACAGGCTGCCTTGTACGTAAGCACTAGGGGAAGCCGGTGCTAGGAACCTGATGCTGTTGTAGTTGTGTTGGCGAAACAGAAGTTCACCGCGTGTAGAAAGGGTGGCGCCCTGTCTGCACTCTGTTCTACTCCACTAATTTACGTGCTTCTCCCGCACGCTACCGACCGCGGGTGTGGTTCAGAGCGGGCTCTGCGTCTCAGGACAAGAGCCTCCCAGAGATTGTTGCACTTCACATCCCCTTAAATAAGTTGTATTTTCTCATTTATGTGACATTTTGCCCATTTCAAAAAAAAAGTTACAGGGATTTGATGGGGAGTACGTTGAATTTCTATCACATTTGAAGAATAACTAACAAATTTGAATTATTTAATCCAAGAACATGATGTATTTTCTCATTTGAAGATTATGTTTAGGATCTTTTTTGGGGGTGGTCCTGGGAATCAAAGTCAGGGTATTGGACTCAGGATCTCATGCTTGCCAGGCCGGCACTTTGCCACTGAGCTATATTTCTAACCCAACTAAGTGTAATATCTACGCTTACATTTTCAGCATGAAATTCTGACATATGTTCATCAGTTGTGTTTTTTATGTCACTCTCAGAATTTTATTTTGTAATCATTTTCTATTTTTAAATTATAGATATGTGCAAACATAATTTTTGTTTGGACCTTGTTTGAAAAGTTTGCTCAGTCTATTTTATTTTATTTTGTATTTTAGGGAAGGGTCTCAGGGTGCTCAGGATCTCACTCTTAGACAGGACTCATAGTGATCCACCTGTTTATAGCCTCCCATGAGCTGGGCTTACAGGTGCACACCACCGTGCGCAGGCTCAATTGCCATCTCAGTGTACCCCAGGGCCAGGGTTGGCACGGAGGCCCTAGGAATTGAACCCCTACTCCCTGTGCCTGCTTGCAGGTGTTTTAATCTGCTGAGCTTTTTGGCCAGTGTTTTAATTGTTATTTTCTGAATACTTTTGAGGTTTCTGTGTAGGAAATTGTACAGGAATAACATGAGAGTAATGCTACTTTTATTCATCTCTTTTCATCCACCTATGTGTTATTTCCTTCACTTTTCTTCTTGCATTAGTTAGAAATTTTAGTTAAATGTAGAACAAAATGGTTATAACAGATATTACCTTACAGATCTTAATTCTGTGGGAAACTTTTAATAATTTATCACTAAATGTGATGTTCATTGAATGATTTTGTAGACATCTCTTCAGATTAAAGAAATTCCCTTCTATTCCTGCGTTGACAGTTGTACCACGATAAGCACTGGAAGCTGTAGCTGTTTCTGATATACTCTATAAAATCCATTAAAAATGAGATCACAAATGAAGATATCTGAGAAACATTTCCTGTCTCATTTTATGTTCCAAGAAGTAGACACATTTTTTAAAATCCTCGTAACTTCAGTTACTCTTTTCCCATGTTCATTTTCACATGACACAGATCTACAAAGACAGCCATTTTGGTTCTATACAGTCATCAAATTATTGTGAAGAACTGGGTGGGAGAAAGGAGGTGCAGTTTTACTAAGTGAATGAGATAAAAGCTTGGACCATGTAGAAAAAGGTTAGGGTCCTTCTTAGAAGGTGTGGATACTTTAGGTGTGAAAATCTTGCAACCACTGTTCTCATTTTGTCTGATGAAGATCAGGTTTATTCAGAATAGGGTAGTTCTAAAGAAGGTACCAGTTTATTTAGTGAGCATAGTATTCTGTTCACTAAATAGCTTTGCCTTTGGGACCAAACTTCTTGAGTGTAAATCTCTGCTCTTTCTGTTGCAGACTACATTATGTTGGGAGTTTAAGTTCTAGTTTCCCCAATATGTAAGGGGGAGAACATTACAGTTAATATTTTATGGAATTATAGTGAGATTTATAAGTTTAAATATGAAATTCTTATAATAGTGTTTGGCAGATCATGAGTTCTGTCCAAACAAATGTTTCATATAATAATCATTAAAATGACAACACATATGCTAGTCAGGCAATATTTTATTTTCCATTGACATGAAATGAAAAATGTATTGAAACAGTGGAAGATGGTATCATAAATATTATTCACATGAGATAGAATTTGTTTTTTGGTGGAACTGGGGATTGAAGAGATAGAATTTTTAGTGATAAGTAGCATTCAGGGGTCGGGGAGATGGCTCAGTGGAATAAGCGTTTCCCTGGGAAGTGCAAGGGCCTGAGTTCAATCCCCAGTTCTTCCAAAAAAAAAAAAAAAAAAAGAAAGAAAAGAAAGAGAAAAGTAGGATTCATTGTTATAAATATGTAGCTGGAACTATTAATACAAGATATTCATATTTTATTTCTATTAACAGAATAACAGTTGATGACATTTGTATTTAATAAAGTCATTGTTGTGTATGCCCAGTAGTTTTCAAGAAGATGAATCTTTATTTGGTCAGAATAATTGCAATGTCTATGCAATGCCATTTTTCTCTCAGGAGAGCTTGTAAGTATATCATGTATGCACCTTGTAGGACACCGAAACATTTTGCAATGTATTAATTTATCAAATCTGTCCTGTTGTTTTGTCTTGAAACTGTCTCATTGTTATTTGTTCTTCAATAAAAATAATAATAATAAAAAAATTTAAAAGAGAGATTTTAGCTCTCCACCTTGAAATGATTCATCCTTTTTCCTCTTGTGTACATTTGCTGCTGTAAAATGGCTGACCCACTAGGAAACTCTTGCTTTATCCCTAAATCAAACTAGATGTGGATACTTTAGGTGTGAAAATCTTGCAACCACTGTTCTCATTTTGTCTGATGAAGATCAGGTTTATTCAGAATAGGGTAGTTCTAAAGAAGGTACCAGTTTATTTAGTGAGCATAGTATTTTGTGGATGTTGGGGTACTTGTCTTAGTAAAGAGAAAGGTAACTAAGACACTCCCAACAGGCAAACTGCTTCTGTGCATAAGTACTTCAGTGGTGCATTCAGGCTGGCTATCACGGAATTATATTTATAAATGTTTTGGTCTGCAAGTTGAACTGATCTACTGGTATAGCAGAATAATTTTTTTTCCCATGTAATAACTCAATCTTTCCTATTCAGAAATTTTCTGGGGAAACTAAACTGACAAAGTCTGCACTTAGATATTTTGTCTAAAAACTGAAAATGGTTAAGAAAAAAATGTTCATAGAAACTAAAACTAAAAATAATTTTGGATTCACAAATTAAACACAAAAAGTATATCAAACACTTCCAGCTACCATTCTCTGACACCAGATATATGTTTCTTTTTATTGTTGAAGAAAGCTTAGGCTGTCCTTTGCCACTGTCTCAGTCCTTTGCATCCTATTGTGTTGTGCAGTATTTGTGTCACACATTTACATTTTAAAAGTTGTAGTCTGTGCAGTGTGACTTTCAGACAATTGACAAGCCTATACCCATGTCAGCCCTTCTGCTTAATCAGCATCCACTTTATTCCACTCTTTTCAAAAGCACTTGAACAGCCTGAGAAGCTAAGGGACAATTGAGGAGAGTGTGCTGGACGGGTCCCTTCCAGTGCTCAGCTATTCAAATTCACACATGTAATCTTCTAGTGGAGAAGGGAGCCTCAAAAGCGCCATTGCAGCTATGCGGAATAGATGTCATACAGCAAAAGAGTAAGTGTTTCCTTCTAGAAAGTGGAGTCAATTTTTCTTAGTCTGCACATGTAAGTAAGAAGTGGTTGTTGAGTGGAGGATAAAGACTAAAGTTAGAGTAAAGAAAAACACATTCTATAAGTAGTCAGTGGTCTCTCAAGACCTTCACGCTAGGCAAGAGTACCTTGAGGGGGTGTTCACATAGATGGCCCTATCTATCACTCAGAAAAAAAGAAAATTCCAATGATTATTTCTATTAAAGCTATTATTTATTGTCATAAATACACTATGACAAACTTTGCTGATCCAGAGTCTTGATGCTTTGGTACTTATACATAAAACTAGTAAAATGTTATTGATAAGAGGATGAATTTTTATTTGTCAGTTGATTTTCTTACAGATCACTGATAACTAGTAAGTTCAAGTCCCTTGAACCTTTGAAGACATACTTTAGTTTCATATCTGTTTAGAAAGTCACATTTTGGCTAAAAGTAAATATATATTACTGTTTGGAATCACCATTTCCCTCCACTCTCAAAAGCAGTGATTATAGAAAGTAGCTCTGAAGATTTGTTTTTTACTGAATGTTTTCCTGAAATACATTATGGCAAAAATGCAAATCATTTTGGAATTGAGTAAAACATTGAATTTGAGTAATTTATTTGATGATGTATTAAAATGTTTTGCAAATAAATTGTATTACATGGGAAAGGTGTCATGAAACTGAACCTTGAAAAATATCTGTGCCTATATGTCAATTTTGTGACAATCACAATTCTCAGTGTTCAGTATTGAATCTTGAATATATTGAGGTACACATATCAGAAAAAGATATGTGATGACAAACAAGCCAAGCCACTGATATGTGCTTGAGACCAACCAAAATTTCAGTGTCACTTCAGCTGTGGCTACTTTGGGAAAAGCACAGTTCTAAAGCCAGAAACATTTAAGTTTGATTTGGGTCATCGTCTATGTGACCTAGCAAAATGAGTTTATATGCTTGGAGAGTCAACCTTCATTTTTAATAAAATATTTGCCATTTATGTGCTTATTCCATTGCACATGTACTAAAAAAGATCATCATTCCTCCCTCCATTCTCAAAAACAGTGATTTACAGAAAGTAGGTATGAAGATATTTTATTGAATATTTTTCCAAAACACATCATGAAAAATATTTTAAAATAATAATAAAAATTGTACTTTAAAGATTTTTTAAAAATATTTTATTTTATTTTATTGAAGAATGACTAGCAATGAGACAGTTTCAAATCAAATTAGCAAGACAGATTCAATAATTACTACATTGCACATTGTATTCGTAGAGGTTTTTTGTTGTACAAAGTACATACATGATAGTCTACTTACAAACACTATTAGAGCAGATGTCTTAATCAATGAATTAAGAGAATATAGCTGTATACTTATTTTTTAAAGCTGAATTATAGTACAGTTTCAATATTTAATACTTTCTACCTTCGTATCTTCCTAGTGGTTGATCATACTAAAAGAAACCTACAGAATATCCTGTCCAAACACTATTAGTGCAAATCTTGCTTCTCATAGAATTATGCAGAAGTACTGCATATTTATCCTAACTGTACTGTTTATACAAACACAGAATGGTTCCTCCTTTGTATCCCTCCTTCCATTTTTTTAGTCCTGTCAAAGATGGGCATTCCATTGTCATGTAATTATTATAGGTGTTTGAATTCAGTGAAACAATCCAACACAGTGCAGCAGTCCACAATAGTAGTGGGTTATCCAAAGAAGTTGTTGACTAGGGCCATTTACAGCCCAGCTTATTCTATGACCTTATTTTATATACCTCACTTTTACACCTTTCTGCTGGATGGATAGGACCGAGATAAAGCAAGACCTATATAACAAAAAATGTAGTTTTTGTATCTGATGATTTCAGTCAAGTCCTCTCAGGGTTTATCCTGTAACCCCTGTACCTCACTCTGTAGATCCTTTGTCAGTGTCAGCCATGTGGATAAATCAGGGCCATTGCTTGACCAGTTTGCTCCTGTGAGAGCCTGAGAGAATGTTTTCTCTGCATGTGACTCTCCTTAGGCACACTATCGATCATCGATCACATTCCTCTGTGGCTCCATAATCTCCTTGATCAGAAAATTTGGGGCACAACTGAGTTCCACGATGTTACAATACAGGTTCTCCTATGTTCTGAGTTTTCATTGACCTTGAAAGGCTAGGGCCAAAATGTTGGTTGACCTTGTGGCCCTTTCATTTCTCCAATTGTTCATCTATGAACTTAGGTTGTTAACTATCCAGCAGAGAAGCTGTTAAAGATGTTATATTATCATTTGTTAAGTATATTTTGCCATATTCAATGTATTCATCCTTTTTTAAGAATGCCAAAATGAGAATTTCATTAATTTTTTCTGGAAAAACAGATTTAGGAATTTTACACTGTAATTTCCCCTTTGAAATGATTTTGCCTGTTATTTCTGAATTTAGGCTGAATTTTGAACCCATTGCTTTCAGGCTTCTAGAGATCAAGTTTAATCTCTCCTTCACAGCGAATGACCATGCTTAAGATACCTTAACCTAATTTCTGTCTACATTTTGTTATCATATCTGGAAGTTACAAAATGGCTAGAATTTAAGTAAAGTCTACATTCAGGCACCAAGATGAAGGCAAAGATACCCTAAACAACACTTTTAGATGGGATTTAGATGTGAGGTAAAATATAATGTAGGAAATATTTCCAACTTTTTGAAGCAAGTTCTCACTGAGCAGTTCTGGCTTGTCCTATGCTCACTTTTGTAGTCCCTAGGCCAATCTCAAACTCTCAGCTATCCTCCTGTTTCTAACTCATGAAGGCAGGGATTACAGGTGTATGCAACCACACCTCATTCCTTCTTGCAATTTCTTTAAATTTAAGAATTGTCTAGGGGTATTCATCATTGCATAAGGTTCAATATACCACTGATAACTTGGGAAAGCTATGTCACAAAATGTTGTATTTGCTAATAAGAATTGGATAATGTAGGGGCTGATCCATTAGCTTGGCTGTTAAGGGCCTGCTTAAACAAAGCAGTCAGGCTCAGCTTTCTGTGGTTAATCACCAGATCCTCAAGCCAAACCAGGCCTGCCCTGGAGGCATTCTGAGACCTTAAAAAAATGTCATCAGTAAAAAAAAAAATATGTATATAGTTACATTCTGTAACTGTATTTGGAAATAGAATATCATGTCTGCTCCTTGTGCAACAAATAACCAGTAGAAAACAATATGCAATGTATTTATTATTGAATCTGTTCTACTAATTTACTAAACTGTCTACTAAACTGTCTCATTACTATTTGTTCCTCAATAAAATTATAGGAAAAAACAAATTTTGAAGTAAAAAACTGTGGTCATTATTATGAAAAATAAAAAAATAATTGGATAATGTTAATGTACATTTCTGAGTTAAGTTCTCACTGTACAGTTTAGGCTGACCTTATTAAGCTCACTATGTAACCCAAGCTGGTCTTGAATTGGATGGAGGTGATCCTCCGTCCTCAGTCTCCCAGGTAATAGGATTACAGGCATGCACTACCACAGCTGGTAAGAATTCTTGATGATTCTTTTATATATGTCATTCTGATTCAGTCCTTTTGGTTAAACTGTTTCAATTTCAGAGATTTCTTTTCCTTGGATTGAAGCCTTGATATTTACAGCTTTTTTGTTTGTTGCCTCCTAGTCATCTCGACAGCTGGCAACTTCGGTCATAGAAGTCCCCAGCGGACTCCCGAGCCCTGGAGCTGGTTCCATAACTCCTCCCTGGGCTCCCCTTACTCTACTGTGACATGCTTCGGGCTCTATACTTGAGCCTGTGGGGCCTCAGTTGGGGGAGCCTCAGGAGGCATTGCCATCTAGTTTGAGTGAAGGATCAGGGCTGCTTTAATTTTTATTGATCATTGATAATGCACAGCAATCATATACTAAATCTAAATAGCTTACGGCATTATTTACATGATCAAAAACAGCTGTAAAAGTTCATCTAAAATAGTTTGCTTCAGAGTTTCCCAAAGCAAAGGTTAAGAAGCTATACATTGATGGCTGTTAGGAGGCATTCATTTAATTAATTAATTGGTCTTTTTCCCCCTCACACCTTTTTAATTTTTTTAAGATTTATTTATTTCATTCTTTAAGCTCCTGATAAATTTATGTTATTACACTGAAAATTCCAAAACATAAATGCTGGGAGTGCTATTATGGGTCAACGTTTTCCTAGTGATGTGATTTTCATTTGTTAAGACACTTTCTGATATTCTTTATGTAGTGTAAAGTAATAAAAATGCCTTCTGGTTGATTTCTTAGGTAACAGCAGAATCTGTTTTCCTAAACAGTAGCAGTGTTATTCTTGATACACCGCTGTGTAGAGGCACTGAAAGCAGCTGGGCACATGTGCTGAAATAAGGACTTATTCGCAAATTCATTAGAGGCTGAGTCATGGCAAATATCGGTCAATTTAAGTCTCTTACTTTGGTCTAATTACTGTTGTTGAGCCACATTCTTCTGTGTATCTAACACTAATTTGGCAACAGCTACTTCTTTTTAAGCCACTGCTCATTTTTACCTGGTGGTTTTATTCAGAAAGGATGAGCTGCATCGAATAACACCCAGATAAGTTATAGAGCATTAACTCAAGGAAGAAAAAAAAAACCAACACAACAGGCACATTGAGAACACATTGCAATGTGGCTCCTGACAGTGATTAGCAGATTGAGTAGATCAGAGCTAAACCACTGTAAGTAATATTGAAAGAAACCCCTTTTATTAAAAATAAGTTCAAAGGTTTAATACATCTACAAAGATTGGAAAAAATCAATTTGTTTATGTATGCAATCAATATTAACATAGGCTGGAAGACTTGGGACACAACAGACAAGGAGGAAAACAAAAGTAGTTAAATGTGCTCAAACTTTGTCTAATTCAAGCCAGATTTCTGGGTATTTAAGAACACCAAATTTGTATATATAAGGGTGTGTATTAGAAATATATTTGATTTATGAAATGTAAGTGAAGCATGTTTGTGAGTGTAGCCAGAAATCAAGTAGTCAAGTAAACCTATATATTGCGGATTTCTGCTGGCCTATAGAAGGGAGCATTCAATGTTTAATTGTTTTATCACTTTTTTTTTTAATTCTCTGTCCTTTTTCTCTTTTTAATTTCTTTTTTAAAAAAGTGAACCAAGAGTTCTAAATCAGTTACATTGAATAACTATTTTTATCATGATTGATACTTTTCACAATCAAAATTTCTTCTCTGTTTTTTTTTTTTTTTTTTTTTTTTTTTTTTTTTTTTTTTTTTTTTTTTTTTTTTTTTTTTTTTTTTTTTTTTTTTTTTTTTTTTTTTTTTTTTTTTTTTTTTTTTTTTTTTTTTTGTGGAACTAGGGATTGAATTCAGGCCCTTGAGCTTGCCAGGCAAGTGCTTATTCTACTGAGCTATCTCTCCAGCCCCTTTAATTTATTATTTATTTCTTTCTTCTTCCAATTTTGTATGTACCTATCTGGCAATATGAATAGCTAATTTTGGGAGAACACTGCATTCCAACAACACTGTGAAATTCATATTATATTTTCTGGTGAAATATTGCCATCATTTGTAACTTTTCTGTTTTAATACTATTTAGTACATTATTATCATTATCATTATCATTATCATTAATTTGGTTGCTGTAAATTCTTGCTGAACAGCTCGGACTCATGTTGTTACTCATGCTTTCAGCCGCCCTGGCGCTGATATTACAAGGCGTGTGCCACTGTACCCAGACCCTGATCCTGCCCTGGGGGTGGGGCTGGCATGGTGTGTGGTACTGGGGATCAAACTACCATCCTTGTGCTTGCCTAAGGAAGAGATTTATTCTGCTGAGCTATCTTGCCAGCCCCGTGTATTCTCCTTAAAAAATGAAAATTAAAAATTAAAAACAAATAAAACAGTGAACATTTTCTGTTTCATGATTCATATGCTATGACAAACTATCCTTTTCTTTTTTTCCCCTTGTGATAAAGTGTGCCTGAATGTATAGTAAATTTTTAAAAAGAAAACCATCGTTTCCAAATGGCAATTCAAATACAATGCTACACATACCTGGTTTCCTGAGCTCTATGGTAATTTTTATACTTGGCTTTGTACGTAAACATTTGCTAACCTAACAGCTAGTTGAGTCTTATTGAGCACACAAAGCTCTCAAATATATCCAGGTAGATAATAATTATGGCTTCCACTTTATAGAAGACATTTGAGCTCAGCACACTTCTCTGTGTTTTACAGAGGGAAACTGAAACATAAAGAATTTCCCATAGATTCTGATTTCTTTAAGGGAAGCTAGTGCTTTTCAAGATAAAAGATTCTGTAATCATTTATCATTTAACACATCGAGGGGCTCAACTCAGAATGAACTAGTGAGGTGAATATCAGGCACACTGTTAATATTTCATGCACTTTTGCTTATTTCTCAATAAATCTGTCTCATTTTATTTGTCAAATTTTATTTGGACATAACTCCAGAGATGTGACAAGCAAGCAGGTGAAAAAATACAATAAAATCATTAGCTTGGGTTTCAAAATGTTTATTCTTCTTCTAAACACGTTTCCTCAATGGCATTGTGGCTTAAATTGTATGTTTCCAAGATAACATGAACAAAGTGCCAAATATGGTTGAGATAAAAGTCTTCTTTGAATATTGGTTGTAACTTGAAGATGTTGCACCCTTGTTGAATGCATTCCATTAAACACAGCCGGGAGCAACATATAGTGTGGATTGCATGGCTTTGCTGTAATGGACATGCAAATACATATTTTTCATGTACACTAAACAAACATCTCAGCAGGACAATTGGATAATAGAGCCAAAAAATTAGAACGCTGACAGATGTGTAATGGGTTATAATGGCTTTACCCCACACTTCAAGTATAATGAGCAGTTAATTCATTCGATGCTTTTTTCTAATTGAAGACACATTGGGAGAAGGGGTGTTTGAATTCACAAACACTCTTAATTTCTTCCATGTTAAACACATTTCACACACTTCCAACTTATAAACTACTTTCTTGAAAAAGTATGTGCTGGAATTTGAAGATTTGACCAAACCAGGATTTCATCTATTTTTCCTTTGCTTTTGTCTCTTAAATTGTGCTTTAGGAAAGTCAGATTTCATATATGATCCTTATGTGACAGCTTAAATGTAGAATGCAAAATCAGTAACAGACTTTATTCAGGGTCTTATGTTATTATGTTAAATGAAATATACATATATTTTATGAATAATCATAAATTTATTGGCAACTCAGCAATAGTACAAATTTTACAGTGAAGTTGACAAAATGGAAACATTTTCCTAGTCAAGAAAGTTATAAGGAATATCCACGGGAATACAGAAGGAAACTAAACGGGAAAGTCTTTTTTTTTTTTTTTGGCAGAACTGGGGATTGAACTCAGGCCCTTGCGCTTGCCAGGGAAGCACTTATTCCACTGAGCCATCCCCTTGGCCTGGAAAGTCTTTTAAAGGGAATGCAGTTTTATTCTATAAAATTTATTCTATAAATAAAAGAGGCAAATGTTTTAGAATTGTATGTTGTTGGGAGGAACCACACAGTGTGTTGTGGGATAAGCTCTGCCCAAGCAAAGATCACTTGAACTAAAAGGTTGAATGCTGGGTACAGAGTCAGAAATACTCTAAGAGGCCTAAAGCAGTGGTTCACAGAAGAGCAGGAATTATTTTGTGGGGGAATTGGCAGTGATGAAGGTAGACAAAAACTCTGAGATAGAAGAGTAGAAAGACATTTAAATAGGCAGGACTGAGGGGCTGTTTACTCCAAGGAAGAAAGAGGGTTAAGGAAAATCTGGATTTCCAGCACAGATAGCCTGTTAGATGTTGACACATTTAGGGGGGTAAATATAGCAGAGGAATAAGGTGAGCAGGAGAAACAGAATCTTCCAGGCAGGAGAAATCATGCCATCAAAGTAACGCAGAAAAGGTCTAGTCTTTCAGCAATGAATCTGATCCAAGCATCAGTTAAACAGAGCTTATTGTTGGAATTTAACTAATGACATTGAAATGTATTCATCACAAGAATAAGAGGTATGAGTTACTTAGGAAATAGAGGAGCAATAAATTAGACAAGAAAAGCTATATTATTATTGCAAAATCTGAGCAAGAGCATATGACTCTAGAAAAGCAACTAAAGAGACATCTTACTTAGCAACAAACTGAATTTGCCCTATTCAAATCATAGACTTTCTGATCCAAAGAGACAAAGCCCGTTCAATTAATTTACAACTGGCAGGAAAGACAAAGAGAGATTACAATCCTTATAGATATGCAGATTCTAAATTTTCAAATTAAATTAACCAATTTCCTATTCAGGAAGGAAAGTGGAGGTGTGGGGAGAAGTTGTAATTCTTGCTCTCTTCTCTATTTTTTTTTTTTTTTTTTG
>PVKA01009450.1:0-68368 GCA_004027165.1 Ctenomys sociabilis | reverse complement strand
TATATTCATTCATATATATGAATGAAGTTTACTGGTACATTTAAGATATACATAATGGTCCTATTCATCACAGGGAATTTGTGCTTATTTTGATTTCTCTTTCTAATCCCCTCTCCTCCCTTCAATCCCTCTTCCCCTCATTTACAAAGCTCTTTGGAGTCATGGAGATGGCTCAGTGGAATAAGTGCTTCCCTGCCAAGCTCAAGGTTGCAAGGTCAATCCCCAGTTCTGCCAAAAAAAAAAAAAAAATCTGTTTCCATTTTATCTTTATATTGACTTTCTCCCTTTTCCTTCCCTTCCTTTCCTCCTTCCTTCACCCTAATTCCACTTTCCTTTTGAAGAATGTTTTTCCCGTTTCACAATATTGTACATGTTAATTTGTTTTGCTCTTCCAGTTTTTCACACCAGGAAGACAATGTGATGCTTCCAATGTGAGTTTGACTTATTTCAATTAAGAGGATGGTCTCTCCTGGCCTGCTGGCCTGGCCCTGTCCCCTGGGTGCAGTGAGACAGCAATTGAGACTGGGCATGGTGGCTCGCCCCTGTAATCCCAGCTCTTGGGAGGCTGTAAACAGGCAGATCGCCAGGAGTCTGATGCAGTAGTGCGACCCTGAACACCCTGTAGACCCTTCCCTAAAATACAGGAAAAAAAAAAAAAAGTATGGTCTCAAGTTGCATGTATTGTAAATGTTTCAAGTGTATCCTTCTTTATAGCAGGGTAGTGCTCCACTGTGCTAAAAAATAAAATCTTTTTTATCCTTTCCTCAGTCAATGGGCATTTAGGTTATTTCCAAGATCTAGTTATTTCAAACCATCCTGCTAGAAACATGGGTGCACATATATTGCTACAGCACTATGGTTTTTAATTCTTCCAGGTAGATATCCAGAAGGCAAACAGCTGGATTGAATGGGATTTCTAATCCTAGTTTTTTGAGGACCCTCCACATTGATATTAACACAGTGGCTGCACCATGCTACACCCCCCCCCCCAACACAGGAGAAAGGTTCCTTCTTCTCCATGGCTCCTCCAGCAATTGTCACTGATTTCTTCATGATAGCCACTCTTTCTGGGATGAGACAGAATCTCAGCATTTAGTTTGAATCTAATAATGAGTGATGCTAAACATTTTTTCATACATTTATTTATTTGCTACTTGTATTTCTTCATCTCAAAATTGCATATTGATCTCAGATGCCCATTTTTTATTGGGTCTTTAAACCTGGAGGGGTTAATTTTTTTTCAGTTCTTTATATATTCTAGATATAAGTCCTTCATCTGAAGGACAAGTAGCCAAGATTTGTTCCCATTTCTGAGTTATTTTTTTCATTCTGCTGGTGATTTCCTTTGCTGTGCAAAAGCTCAATTATAAGAAATCAGAAACCGAGTCTACAATATTTATTACCTGGCCATGTTAAAAAAAAAAGTTATGAAAAAGCTTGCTGGGAGCTGGGAGTGCAGACCAGTGGTAAACCTCAGGCTTGACATGAATACGGCTCTGGTTTCAATTTCTGGCATTCACACACATGCACAACACACCACTGAACATGAGTCTGCCAACCCCTGCTCTAGATCAGCAATGGTGAACTTTTTAAATCTTTCTATGATAACGAACAGCCTGCTGGAACACATGTGTCATAGGTTCACCACCACTGGTCTAGGCTGTTGAAACAAACTGACTGGAATACTGCACTGGCGAGGTAGCTCAGTGGTCTAAAGTGCCTGCTTAGGCAAGCTTAGGCAAGCGCAGGGGACCACAGTTCAATTCCCAGCACCACACACTGCATCAGCTTTGCCCTGAGGGTGGGCTGAGCTGGCCAAAAAAAAAAAAATTTTTTTCCAGCCTTGGCACCATGCCAGCCGCTTGGGCCATTCTCTTCAAGTCTATAACTCCAGATGTGGGCTATTCTGCTCAGGTCTATAACTCCAGATGTGGAGGACCACCTGGGTAGCTCTCCTTGAAAGAAGAGCAATTGTCACCATTTTGGCTGAGCCTGACTCCATTTCCTTGTATTGCTATGTACAGAGCTGGCTAGACTTCTCCTTATCCCTTCAATTGGCTTTAAGCAGAGCATATTGGATAGCTGAGGTGCTGGTGGTAGTATTTGAAGATGGCATGTCTGTTTCCCTGACAACCTACACAGTGCTGCTCTTTAATATGCGCACGGTCCAGACAAGATGAAGAGCCCATGCTCCATGCTGTCAGCTGGGACCCAGCCTTGCGATAAAGGCTATGACTTCCTGGGGCTTAAAACATTACACGTCAGAGCTGAAGCACCAGACCTTAAAACATGAGATACTGTCTTTATAGTATAATGCAAATTATTCTTTCTGCATATCCTACTCTCTGCCTATGACAGAGGTAAATACAGGCCTTCTACCTAATCCCGCCCACAGTAATCACCTACTTCCCACAATTCTCAGTCATTTATCCTCAAGCCACTCCTCCTTCACGACTGAATAAAACCCAGATGTGGCCCTGGGTCGATCTCTTTGTTCTGGAAAGCCATCTTTGTGGCTGGACTTAGGGCCCCTTGGCACCCCATAATTATAGATATGCTTTAGTGTCTTTGTTTCACCAGGGGTGGCACTGGGAGTGGTAGACTGGAATTAACTTGGTGCGATTCCAATAATGTATTTTGGGGATTATAAATATAGATTTCTTGGACAGAGACGCAGACCAGGAGGGGCTTCCTACACCAGTGAAGCCTCCCTCATAAAAGGTGGCCAGAGACCGGGGCGATGGCTCAGTAGAATAAGCGCTTGCCTGGTAAGTGCAAGGGCCTGAGTTCAATCCCTGGTTCTACCAAAAAATAAAAAGAAAAGATGGCCAGAATTCAGAGCAAGGGACTCTGTGGCAAACTTCTCATTACATGAATATTTTCAATGGACGACATTGTAAAACATGTGATTTGACTTTAGCTAGCTTTTTCTTACTGAGCGAGGACCCTATGCTGAGAAAAACCTGGAACTGTATTAATACAATAAAGTATGTGAAATTTCTTGTCTAGGATTACTAGCTGAGCTTCCTGGAAGAAGGGAAGGTAATGACACAGACAGAAACACACACACACACACACACACACACAGAGTGGCTGTGAAAGTGGACAGCTTTTCATACTCATTAAACTCTGGGTATGTTTTGTTTTTTTCTTTCTTTCATTACTGCAGTGCACAATGAACACACTCATGGGGCTCTGCACATGTGCACTGCACCTCTTCATTTTAAAATTCCTTTCCCCTCCCCTCCCTTCAAAGCTTTCCTCCTCTGTTCACATTTTTTGTCCCTTCTGTTTCTTTTCCTTTCAGTCCCTTCCCCTCCGTTAACCCCTCCCCCATATCTTATTCCTCTTCCCATCTGAATAAGTTCTTATTTCCTAAATTGATCCTCTTATTTTCTTCCTTTATACTTCGGGATTCTCACAAGAGAAACCACTGGATATTTAAACCTATGCAGCTGATTTAAATATTTTGCATAGCATGCTGGTCCCAAGGTGCATCCATTTCATTTCATTTACTTATTTATTTTTATGTTTGGTTCAGGGTCTCACTACAGAGCTCGGACTTGTAGTGATCCTCCTGTTTTCAGACTCCTAAGTGCAGGGATTACAGGCCTACGCCACGACTCTCCCTCTCAGTCTCAATCAGTTCTCAGAGTGCCCCCAGAGGCAGGGCCAGCACAGCAGGATGGGATTGAACCCTGGCTGCTGTACTCTGCCTACAGCAGGTGCTTTAGTCCACTGAGCTACCTGGAGGATATAGGCTTTTTTTTGCTAACTTTATTTATTTACTAATGTATTTGGTACAGGATTTCACTAGGCAGCTCTGACTCCTAGTGATCCTCCTGTTTTCAACCTCTCCAGCACTGGGATTACAGGTATGTGCCACAACACCAGGGGCAAGGCTGGCACTGACACGGCCTGTGGTGCTAAGGATTGAACCCTGGTCCCTGCGCTTGCCTAAGCATTCAGTCTGCTGAGCTATCTTGCCAGACCAAGGTGCATCCACTTTAAATACTGCAAGGCAACAGAACTTGATCCCCCAAGGTCGAGTCAATTATGTTCATAGTTCTTCCAAAATGACAAAGAAGTTACCTCTCTCACCTATTTCTACCATTAATAAATTATGCCTCCAAGCATGAAGCTGGCAGAATATGTCTTTATATTTTGATGGATTTCTAAGTCCCTTGATCAAGCTTTCGGATATGGACTGAGCAACAGGAGATACACAACTAGGGGGCTGGGGAGATGGCTCAGTGGAATAAGCGCTTCCCTGGGAAGCTCAAGTGTGTGAGTTCAATCTCTAGTTCCGCCAAAAAAAAAAAAAAAAAAAAAAAGAATCACAAGCTGAACATCTATTCATTAGGCCTCCTTAGGCCGGGCGTGGTGGCGCATGCCTGTAATCCCAGCACTCGGGAGGCTGAGGCAGGAGGATAGTCGTGAGTTCGAGACCAGCCTGAGCTACAAAGTGAGCTTAAGGCCAGCCTGAACTGCATAGTGAGACCCTGTCTCAAAAAGAAAAAAAAAAAAAAAAAAAAAAGGAGATACACAACTCTTCTTCAAGGCTAATTTGCATAGATACATTTTAAAAGAAAATTATGGCTCCCTTATCCTTCATCTGCTTTACTATTCTTAGTGTTTTGCCTTGTTCAGTCACTAAATGCTGACAGTGCCAGCACTGCGGCTCAGGTGGTGCACTGAGCAAACACTGGATGTGCTGACGGTACCCAAGCCTCGGTCCTTCCCTTCCATACAAACACACTGTGGCCATGGACAGACATACACTGGCGCCTGACAGCAAAGGGCAAACATTCATTCAGTCTAATATTTCAAGACCTTCTCTATGCCTACATGGGTACTCACCCAGAAAAACATCAGTCCTGGCTCTCTTAGAGAAGGGAAATAAATAAACTGATCTCTAGATGTCAAGAGATGACTAATGCTACACCCAAATTAAAGCAGCTTAAGAGAACTGGGCTTGGGACGCAGCTCAGAGGCATAGGGTCTGTTTGGCAAGTGTGATGTCCTGAGTTGATTCCCAGTACCAAAAAGAGAAAAAAGAATTAAGCAAAGGACTGCTTTTACTAAGAAAGGTTAGTGAAGGCTTCCCCAAGGGGGTAGATACATCTAGGAACATAGGATTTCAAGCAGATGAAACTGATGCAAAGGCCCCGAGGTAGCGACACATTTGTGAGTGCCCCAAAACAGGAATGCAGGGAATGTGGATAAGTGGGGCCCAGGGAGATAGTGTCAGGCAGCCCCACAGCCTCCAGGGGCCCTGCCTGAGGGCCAACCTTCCAGTTCTCCCAGGGCTCTGGCTATGTCCAGCTAAGAGCAAATCCCCCACCATCTTTCCCCAGGAATGTGCACAGTAAGCTGCTGACATCCACAGTCAACCGAGTTCCAGGCGCTCAGGCAAACGGAAGAGGCCGCTGAACATAATCCTAGCTTTAATTTCTTCTAAACTATGAGGAAGCAAGGAAGGGACAGAATAAAGAAGCTGAGCACTGCTGAGCTTTTTCTTGGAGCTGCTGTACTTCTCCCTTATGAGCAGTAATTTTCCAACCCCCAGCTCATACGAGGTGAGGTCATCCTGGAAAACGGTGTAGGATCCTGGGCAACTCTGGCTGCACAATCAGAAACACTTCTGTAACTTAAAAACCAAAGTAGAACACGGGCCTGCCCCACCCCTTTGAGCTTTCCGTTCACATGTGAAATGAGATGCAGATTAAAGTTTTGGGAAACTTCCACAGTTTAATCCAGTGGGCTGCTAGCACAGGCGATCCTGATCCAATAAATGTACTTCTGCATTCTGAATCCTTTGTTTAAAATACCACTAGGGCAGGAAGCAGAGCTCAGAGGGCCTTTCATTCAATCCCCAACCCTACAAAAACTAAAATTAAAAAATTAGTCGACAATCCCTACTAGTCACCTACTAGTTCCAAGAGAGGAAATTCATTAACAGCAAAGAACGAAAATAGAATTCAGTGCTTATGATCCACTTATTCATCTTCTAATTAATACTAGTTAAAATTCTAAAATTTCCAGACATTGCAGTAACTACACCTATTTTCTTAATGATATCCATAGTAACACTATAACTCTCTCAACTCATATACATCAAGAACTGCCCTGTACCCAGTTTTCCAAAGTCATAGAACATTGGGTGCCTTTTAAAATGTTGAGAACTATATTCCCTTACTTGAGAAAATTTCTGCAGTTCTGGGAACTCGAAATAATCTTTAAGCTAAGTTCAAAGAGAAATTTTACCCAGGTATGCTAAAATGCATACATGATACAGCTGAATGAGTTGAAAGGCCACAACATTGACTGAAGGAGCGGGACTGGTTTTCAGTAGACTGAAATGCAGTTCTGAAATACTAGTGCAGTATGTGTAAAGCCACAGTCCACAGCCTGAAGGACTTCAAAGCCAGGATGTTTCTCATCAGATGCTTGTGGATGAATGACTTGCAAAATGACAGAAGACACAGATGAAAAGAGAATACAATAAAAGCAATTTCCTAATACAGCATTCACTGTTAGGTAACTACTTGAAATGGGAAATAGCTGGGAAGTCTCAAACTTGATGAAAGGCACCAGGAGACGTTAAGAACCAGAACGCAGCCAATATCTTCTGGGGCTGAATCTACAGCAAAATATGTACAGCTTTCCATAGTGGCCATAGTGGATCAACTTGTCCGAGATCAAGTGTGTACTATACATAGATTGAAGCTCTATTTTACAACAGATTCTTGGGCATTTTTCTTACCTTGTTTACAAAGTCTTAGGTGCTATGTTCATGGTCTGCCACCTAATGAGGTCTGAAGGAGAAATTACCGATCTGGAATGCTACATCTCATGGAGAGAAAGAGGGAAGAACTGGCAGCTAATCACTTTCGAACAAAGAAAACCCCAGATTCCACAAAAAGATTCCTCAGGACCTGTGATAAGGTATTTCATGGCTGAGCCCCATGAGAAACTGCACTGTTTGCATGACCTCACCAGAACAGGGAAGGGCAAAGCAGTGCGACACTAGCCCGGAGAACAGAGAGGCAATGTAAAATATTACAAATAGGGTAGAATAACAAAGAGGTGAAAAAAAACTGACTAAAGCCAAAGTTCAGGGGGGTATATGTAGCTCAGTGAAAGGGCATCACACCTAAGGAGTAAGACCAAAGGGCACTGGATTCGATCTCCAGCACCCTCCCTCCTCAAAGAGATTTAGATAAAATATTGAAGGTGAACCCATAAAACACATCATTTTCTCCCCTGAATGTTTTTTTCAGAACCGGGGTCTCCCCTCAATTATTATATATATATTTTATTTATTTATTTATTTATTTATTTATTTATTTATTTATTTATTTTGTGGAGCCAGGGATTGAACTCAGGCCCTTGCGCTTGCCAAGGAAGCACTTATTCCGCTGAGCCATCTCCCCAGCCTCCTCCCCTCAATTATTAATACCATTTTCCATTTGCCTTATCACATATGTGCTGTGAAGACGTCCCTTATAAGTCATGTTTTGATAATGGAAATACCTATCAAAGACAGCCATCCTTTAAAATGTAGAGATCTACATTAATAGATCATTTATATTATGAAGGAATTCCTCACAAAACAACTTTTCTTGGTAAAAAATATAAAGTCCTGTCAGGAAAACAATACATTTACCTGTTACCTTAGAGGAATTTATTGGGCTTGTATTTTTATTTTTATTGTATTATTATTATTAGGTACCAGGATTGAACTCAGGAACTTGTGCTTTCCAGGTAGGCACTTAAGCCACTGAGCTATCTCCCCACTCCTACAGGAATTTATTTACTGAATCTGAATAAAATGAACCTTTAGAATTTATCAAGCAAGAGTCCTTTGGCTCACATTCTTTTAAAGACAGTATCTCAATCTGTAAGTGTTCCAATGTATCAGTTTAGTCATTAGATTAGCAGAGTAGGAGGACTATGGAGGGTTTTCAGTTTATAGCACTAGCAATACATACAATTAAGATTCACAAACACTCCTCCATATGAAAAAATAATAGACACACACACACACACATATATTGATTTTAAAAAAAGAGTCCTTGTAAGCAGAGACGTTACCTTGAATTGATCTTTGGGGTCCCAAAACCTAGCACAGTCCCCGGTACCCCGCAGGGATTGATTACATGTGAGGTCCAAGCAACTGCGCCCCCTCTCTGAACTCCACCAGGCAGTGAGCTCATTAAGGACACACTGTACTATGATGACAATTGACAGTGACAGTGACTGAAGCAGGCAGGGGACAGCAGAACAGAAGGGGACAGGAGAAGCAAACACCCCTGCATCCAGTGGTGGTGGATACCGATTCAGAACAGATAAGACACTTCACGGCTGTATGTTCATAATTTTCAAAGTACTTTTCCAAGATCCTTATTCCCTTTCTTCCCAACTATTCCGTTATGAAATATGAAATTATTTCATATCTAAACCACACAACTCAGACATGAAAACAGGCAAGGGAGCACTTTTACTATAAACCGTCAGTTACTTCAAAAGAAAAATCAAAGTGATCGTCTTCCAAAGGAGAATGAAGAGTGGTTATACCTACTACACAACCAGAAAAACAGTCTGGTTAAAAACCAGGAACTGATTAATTTTTCTAAAAACAAACAAACAAAAAATCTGATTCACAAAATAACCCATCAACCCCAAGGTAATTTGCGATACAATAAACAATACTATCATTTTCCTGCTCAGGGTGGGATTAAAAACACCACATCTAACTACTGTTGTAACTCACACAGTGAAAAATCCTCCCCAGACAAAAAAATCTCAAGAAATGTATTCACCCTGCATTTCCTCTCTGGCAACCACTTACCTCAAAGGTCTTCTCCACCTTTGGGGGGCCCCCTTCTTCTCCAGTGCATTCTGCGAGGCATCCTTTACTGCGGTCCTTAAAGAAGAATTAAATTTCCATTAGCTAATATATATATATATATATATATATTTATATTTATATTTATATTTATATTTATATTTATATTAGAAAAACGGGTTCACAGAGGCCTGGGTTGATGAGGCTGACTCACCATCACACGGCGTGCTCCGCCGGGGTCCCCAAGCCAAGAGAAAAAGCGCGACCGGTCAATCCAGCACCGGGGCGCGAGTCCCGAGCAAAGGCGGCCCCCCACTTCCTACCCTGCCCCGCGGGGCGGCTGTTTCTGTCCTCCTCCGCTAGCTGAGGAAGAAGACTTAGTTAAATTCTCGGGGCCGGAGTTCACCGGCGAAGAACAAGAAGGCAATTGTCCCCCGCGCGCCCGTCCGAGTAAATCGTCTAGACTGGGTGTTAAGCCATTTATAGCGCGGCGGGCGCGGGCCGCGTGGTGCAATCCGTCGCTCCGCACAATGCGCGGCCGGGAGGGGGCCGGCTCGGGCGTGGACGACGCCGCGGGCGTGCGGGGCTGCAGGGGCCGCGAGTCCGCGCCTAGGGCGGAACCGCGGTGGTCCTGGGCCATTTAATCGTGACGCCACAAAGAAGCGGGTTAAGCGGGAACAGGCGCAGATTAACAAAAAAAAAAAAAAAAAAAAAAGCCGAATGAGCCGGAGGACCACAGAGGGGACACGGCGAGGGAGCCCAGGCGGCGGGGCTGCGGGATCGGGGTGCCCGGCGACGCAGGCGGTAGCCCCGACCCGCGCCCGCTCCCCCAGCAGCCCCCACGGGGGACCCCCAGGTACTCAGAGCCGGGACCCCCGCGCACGGCCGGGGGGCAGCTCGGCTCCCTCGGAGCTCGGTTTCTGCAGGAGGAAAAGGGGGCGGAGGCGCCGGCTCTCGGGGGGACCGGAGGGCGCGCGGCTCGGGAAAGGCCCCCGCCGCCGCCCTCCGGCCCCCCCGCCCCCCACCACCCCCCGCCGCCCCCGCCGCCCGCTCCGGCTCTCGCACCTGCGGGCTGGGCCGCGGGGGCGCGCTGGCCGTGGCGGGAGCGCGCGCGGGAGCGAGCCCAGAGGCCGGGTCTGCGCAGCCCCCGGAGCTGCGACCCCGGCGGCCAGGCGCGGGCCCGGCTCAGCCCTCCGCGCAGCTCCTGCAGCACGCATGGCCGGGGAGCGGCTTCCGCCGACCGCTCCTCCGCAGCTGCAGGCGCTAGTGCCGGGGCGGGGGTTCCCGCCCGTCGCAGCCCCAGCGCGGAGCCCCGAGAGCGTGCCTGCCCTGCGCGCGAGCATCCCGGACGCTCGGTGATGCTCCCTTCTGCTGCGCAGTGGCTTTTCCTGGACTCCCCGTGTGCTGTCTGCGGCATTTGCGCGAGCGCATTGCCCACGAGGACCCCCGGTTGCAGATTGAAGGGGGAGGCATAAATTTGGATTTGAGTTCTGGGAGCCCCTGACGAAAGTCCTATTTCTAACCCAGTGCCACAAGGACTTGCGTCCCTAAAGCGCTGTGTGCCCAAAGATCAAAATGTCACTCAGCATTTTCAAGCAGCACAGAGACCTTCGAGAGGCCCTTGTTATACTGTAGCGTGAGGCTCTCCCGCTGTAGGCCCGGGCAGCAGGTTGTAGGAGGAAATGGTAAAGCACTGCTGGAAATGATGAGGGTAACTATAGTCTTTCCCACAGCAGGGCATTGTCAGTCTAAATCCCGAGGCTTCTTGCCGCCAGGCTTAATAGGAAAGGGTTACTGGGGCTGACACTCTGGGTGATAGTTGAATCTGTCTAGTTTTAGCATTGAATTCCCTACAGATGTTGTAGTTCCAATCCTATGGACCAAAAACACCTTCACTTCTCCCTTTCTGTTTTATTAGGGTGGAGGTCTCAGAACAAGAGAGAGAGAGCGACAGAGAGACACACAGAGAGACGGAGACCACAGGGCACCAGTTTGCTGACCCCAAGATTTGAGAATAATAATCCCTAGGGATCATGACGCACCCCAGTAACCAGATACCATGTCTCGAGGTAAATACAACACAATTTCCAGGAAAAGGGTTTCTGGACCCGGATGAGCAAGGAGGTTTTGAACAAAGCCCAAAAAGAACCAAGAAGATTACATCAAACTAAGAAAGCTTCTCCACAGCAATCATCAGAGTGAAGAGATAAATTACGGAAAGGGAAGAAATGTTTGCAAACTACTCATTTGTCAAGGACTCGATAGGCAGAATACCATAAGGAATTAGAAAATCTAAGTTGTAAAAATAAAAAACACCTGGGGCCTGGGAGATAGCTCAGTGATCTTGCCTGGCAAGTGCAAAGGCCTGAGTTCAATCACCAGTTCTTCAAAAAATAAATAAATAAATAAAAAATAAAAAACACCTGTATTTTAAAAATTTAAAAATGGGTACTAATAGCTTAGCAGACTAAAATGCCTTCTTACCCAGACACAGGGACCAGGATTCAATCACAGGTGTACTGCTATAACCCCATCCCTGGGGTGCACTGAGACATCATTTGAGACTGGGCCTGGTGGCCTGTGCCTGTACTCCCAGCACTTGGGAGGCTGGAAACAGGAGAATCACTATAGTGTAGTGAGACCCTGTAGACCCTGTACTAAATGCACTAAAACATAAATAAATAACAATAAATATGGGTACTAGCTCTAAATAATTTGTGGGGCTAGGGAGATAGATAGCTCAGTGGCAAAAGTGCCTGTCTAACAGGCTCCAGGTCCTGAGTGTGATCCCCAATACCACCACCAAAAAAAAAAGGACATTTGTCAAAGGAGCCAATAAGTATATGAGAAAATGTTCAGTATCACTAATCATTAGGGAAATGCAAACCAAATTCACAATGAAATACCATCTCTCGCCAAGAAGAACAGTTTCTAATCAAAGGGATTAAAAATACCTAAGTGAGGTGGGGGTGGGGCATAGCTCAGCGGCATAAGTGCCTGCCTGGCAAGGTCTGGAGTCTGATCCTTGGCACCACAAATATAAATAAATGAATACATAAATAAATAAAATACCTAAGCATTTAGGTACAGAGAGAGAATGCAATCCTTACGTACTGTTGAGTAGAAATGTAAATTAATACAGTCACTATGGAAAACCACACAAAAATCTCTCCAAAGATTAAGAGGCCAGGGGGAGATAGTTCAGTAGAATAAGCACTTGCCTGAAAAGCGCAGGGTCCTGAGTTCAATCCCCAGTACAGAAAAAAAAAATTAAACAGCTCCCAGATGATCCACCATTCCCACTCCTGGGTAAATATCCAAAAGAACTGCAATCAATACTTCAAAGAGACCAAAGAGACATCTACACTCCCGTTCAAGCACTGTTCACAAAAGAAACATAGAAAGCCTTGAAGAGCAGTCAAGAGCAGAGAGGTTCCTATTTGCATTTGGAGCCTTTTTCATTGCTATACTAAGAATGGCTCAAAGGGAAACAGGGGAAGAGAGGAAAGGATCCCTTGGAAGCTGTCTGGTACCCACAGGATAGGGATGTGGGTGGGGAAACCGCAGCTGGTGGGTTTTCCTGAAGACAAGATCTAGCCAGAAAACAATCAGCCTTGAAAGTGAGAGAGCATTCCACAGCACAAGGGCCTAAGTTCAAGCCCTGGTTCTGACAAAAAAAGAAAAGAAAGTAGGAAAGCCAAACTGCCAGGCCAGACAGCCTGTTCTTGCCCCAGCTGCCACCACTGTTCTCTTGCTCGGTGGCTCCCCGGTAAGGCAAGGATATGTTGTTAATTGGGACTGGTGTTTTTGATCTCTTGTTTACAATGCTGATTAATTTCTGTCTAGATCTGATTTTCAGGAGAAGAGGCTAGAGTGGACAGATAATGGTGATCTCTTGGGTGTGCCTGAAACACAACCTCTCTGTTTGCAGCCAGACAAGGTATGGAGGAAGAGGCTAGTAAGCCACAGCCAGGGGTGAATCTACTCTCTCAGATCTGTAAATACAATTTTATGGGTGCATTCCCATGCCAGTTCTTCCACATATTGTCTGTAATACTAGGGTTAATCTTAGCAACTTGATTGGTCGCATAACTGGAGTTCTGCAAGGGGAACAATACAGGACACATTTTTGTAAGATTATTTTATAATGAATCACCCAAAGAATCATGTACCAAGTGTGCAGGGAATCTGTCCACAAAGGACAAGAATCCAGCTGAAGGCCTAGATCCCACAGTAGTGTCCTGCATGAGTCCAGCTGAAGTCACCCAGAGCCCCTAACAATGACTCATGCATGGCCTGCTTCATGGATCTGCACTGGCAAGGCCTAAAGGTCAGTGGTGGAAGCTAGGAAGTCTATGCCAGTAGAATGAAGGATCTGTGCCAGCAGGCTGAGGGACCTGCACTGGAGCCTGGAAGCAACACTGAGAGGATAGAATCTGAGCTCCCCCAAAAAGTACGACAGCCATGTCAGCAACAGTGAGGTCCTGAGCTCTTCTGAGGATGTGGAGAGCTGAGTTCTCATCAGGAAAGCCAACTTGACAAGCTTCTCCACGAGGCTGAGCAGTACACCATCTTCCACTCCCAAACCGGGAAGTAATGCTCAAAGTGAGGACCAGAGCTCCCCAAAATACCCCAGCCATCCTCACTGATGATGTCTCCAGCTCTTCTAAAAAGAACCAGTTTTCCAGGAAAGCATGCATGACAATGACAAGGTCTCCCAGCAGAATAGCCCAAGGGAACCAACAGCTTCCAACAGCTCCCTAACAACTTCCAAAGGGCTTCCCTAACAGTCTGTAACAACTTTTCCAGTTCTGCTTGTCATTGCCACTTGGCAATAATCCTCAGGTGAGCCTCCCATACCCACCACCCCGCTCAGTGGGTTTAACAAATTGACCATCAGTTGGCAATCCACCACAACTGGCATGGGAGGCACTGGTGGACTGGTGAAGCATCCTTCTGAGTGTACCTGGTAGATTATGCAGGAGTGACCTTTCTCTTTCCCTGGTCCCTTTCTCTCTGGTGCTCCCATCTTGCATACTGCTTCCTGTCAGCCATGACTAAGCAGAATTACTCCAGCATGCCCTTCAGCTAGGATGTCACCACCTTGGAGGCTGCCACTCTTCCTATCTGAAGATTGCTGCAACTTGGCTGTCTCTGTTATCTACCACCAGTCTAATCCGATTTATTAATAAGGTCACCTGATATTTGTAGTCTATAATGGCTTCCTCAAAAATCCTCAAACTCATTGTCTACTCATGCAAAAGGATAGTGTCTCGTGGATATGATGATGATGAAAGAGTGAACTGTGGGTCAGGAATGTGCAAATTATCACTAAGAACATTCAGCCAAACAGACCGAACACTGCCCTAGGGCAGGGACTTAAACTCTTGGCCAAAAGTGAAAGCCACTCACCCACACTCTGAGGCTCACTCTGAAAGCCCACTCTTCCTTGAGTGTACTATCACCTCATAAACTTCGCTGACTTCTTTCTTTGTGTCTGTGTGACTCATCCAATTCTTTGTGACACACAAGATCCTGGATCTCTGGAACCCACCAGCTTCCTGGCAACTGGTACCACAGTGACATATGCCCATCAATCTTGTCACTGCTCCCCTAACCTCCACCTAATTCTTAAGTTTTCACTGCATTTATTTGCCTTTAGGAAAAAGTGCATTAAAATGTGTGTGAGTTGGAGTTTCTTAACATAACAAGTAACACTGACTAACATGTCTCATTACTCCAGTTTTCACTTATTAATAGCACTTTCCAAATGAAGAAATTATATTGCCCTGGGGATACATTTGGTTTTCAATGGGAAAAAAAAATCACTTGTGGTTATCTGATTCTGGTTCCATGAGTTATAAATGCTAAACATTTTCAAAATCCTTTTTCTGGGTTTTTGAAATGTATACTGCTATCTACAGTCTCCTTACTAGACAAGAACACAGCAAATCTTCCTGCTTCTTAGTATCTATCATACAGTGCTTCCTCAACCTTGGGCTGGAGATGAAGTTTAATGGAACAGTCCTTGCCTAGCATGTCTGAGGCCCTGGGCTTAATTTCTAACACCTAAAAAAAACTATTTCAGATTTTACATAAGAGCATGTAGGTGAGATTTGTCTTTCTGTACCTGACATTTTATTCAGTGTAATGAGCTCTAGCCCCATCCATGTTGTAGCAAATGACGGGGCTTCATTCTTTTTTATGGCTGGCTAGTATTCCATTTTGTATATTGGTATTCATGGGTTCCCTATTTATTTCAGCCTTCCTAACCTGTCTTTCCAGACATTGGGTTTTTTTTTTTGTTTTTGTTTTTTGCGAAACCGGGGATTGAACTCAGGTCCTTATGCTTGCCAGGTAAGTGCTTATTCCACTGAGCCATCTCCCCGGCCCCTGTTTCCAGACATTCTAAGCAGACTTTTATTTTCTCTGAGCCTGCAATCACTTCCACTATCTCAGAACTGGAAATCTCACAGGTCAAGATTTGCCAGGAATCTGCTATAGTTTTGTTATCACTGTTTCCATACTAGAGAGCAACCCAAGCCCGGGACTATTTCAAATTCACTACTGAAATATTGTTTGGGAAGAACAAATAGAGTAACTAGACAGAGAAATCTGTTCCCAAAAGTGTCTCTCTCAGGCTTGGTAAGGCCCACATTCTTCATCCACAGTTACTGGCCACAGTCAAGCCACCTTTGTACTTTTCTCATTGCTGAGACAAAAGTACCCTACATCCACAGCTCAGCTCACAGTCTGTAGAGGCTTCAGTCCATAAACAGCTGGCTCCAAGGAAGTGTGGTTTCACAGAAGACTGCAATCCATGGTGGGGAGAAGACAGCAAAAGCAACAGGAAGAGTGAGATGAGACTCTTTCTGTCCCTTACATTGTATGCAGACTATCTGCCCGAGGACAGCCATGGCCTTCACACCCTTAATCCCAGCATCACACACTCCAGATTCAACTGCCTCTGACAGCCCTGTGACAACATGAAGCTTTGGGGCTATATCCAGACACAAACCATAACACAGGCACTGCAGGATTCTACCCAGCTCGGGGCCAAGGACCATGGAAAGACAGGGTCTGGGCTCCTATGACGCTCTAGATGTCATCAACACCAGGAAGCTTTGTCAGCCCCCAGCTCACCAAGATATGTACGGCACTAGAGGAGGCCCAAGGCCTACACTACTGTGGGCTGCCTTTTACCAAGGTAGACTTAGGGTCCAAGACCACTGCAACCAGTCACAGGTGATGCAAGCTAGAGTAGAAATCCTGTAGACTTGGACAGCAAGGGTCATCCTCTGGTATCATAGCGGTTCCAGACCTCCATACACTGACAGGCCTAGAGTTGAGGGTTGTTGAGATTCACCCAGTGTAAACTTTCACCATCCCAGCACTAAGTGCCAGGACAAAATGATGCTTCTTACCCTGTCTATTCCCAGAAAATGGAGTCCTACACAACACACTGCTGCCAGAGGTGTGGGTAGCAAGGAAGTTCCATGGCTGCCTAAGTGAGCTCTGTTGGGTGTCACCTGAGCCTCACAGCCACAAGGATCTGCACAGCCTAGGGGGTGCATTGGGGGGTCACAACACAGCTGACAGTGAGGGGGATGAATTATTTGACTAATGTTGTAGTTGCTTTTATAATGGGAAAATTGGATCTCTTTTGTCCACCTAGCTATCCTCCTTACCACAGCTAACTCTGTCTGATGGACTGGAGTTCTCTGGATTTTTTTTTTTTTTGCAAACAATTATATTTATAATATATTTGACTATATTATAAATTATATTCAATTTAATATACTTTGAAGGAAGATAAAAATATAACTCAGTGGTAGAGTATGAACATATACGAAGGCCTGAGTTAAAGTCCCAGAAACCACTCATGACTTATAATAATAACTGTAACAATAACAATATACTTAAAAATCTTCATGGGCAAATTTACAATAGAATAAACTACTATATGCCCAGACCCAATTCTTGCACTAGATAGAGGATTCATTCGCCATAGAAACACTTTCTTGCCTTAAATTTTCTCTTCCTTTTTCTTTCATTCTCTACTTTCCACTCCTTCTTCTCTTCCCTTACCCTTCCATGATAGACTTCAAACATACTTTGATTGTTAAGAGATTGCATGAGTTCTTTCCAGTACAACTTTCAGTGATAATGCACATGGTCTGTATCTGCATGGGTTGCCCTTTCAAATGTGATTAGTAAAGAGGAACTGAATTTTTGTATTTATGTGTTTATCTCTGTGTTTGGTCAGGGTCTCACTATGCAGCTCAGACTCAGAGTGATTGTCCTGTCCTCAAGTCTCCCCAGTGCTGGGATTACAGGTGTGCACCATCACACCTAGACCTGATTGCTGGCTTGGCAGGCCCATGGGTGGGGCTGGCATGACATGTGGTGCCAGGGATCGAACTCCGGTCTCTGAGCTTGCCTAAGCAGGCGCTTAGTCTGCTAAACGCTCTCTATCTCTCTGGCCCTTGAATTTTTAAATGTTATGTAGTTTTAATTAATTTCCATCTAAATGTAAAGAGCCACAAGTGGCTGGGATCTTACTACCAGTTTGGGCACTGGGGTCCTATAGTTAAAAGATGATTTGCTGACTTCACTACTCATTAGCTCTATGATTTATAGTAAATTACTAACCTTTTGAGTATCACTTTTAAAATCAAACAGACTGGGGAGATAGTTCAATGGTCTAAGCACCTGCCTGGCAATCACAAGGACCCAGCTTTAATCCCTGGTATGGCATGCAGTGCCAGCCCAGGAATCCCATGCTGGCTACCAAAGCCGGGTATGGTGATGAATGCTTGTAATCCCAGTGATGGAGAGGCTGAGAAAGGAGGATCACTATAAGTCTGAGCTGCATAGCAAGACCCTGTGCCAAATAAATAAAGACTTTTTACAAAAGTAAAAACGAAAGGCAGAAAATTATAAAGATTGGAAGAGAAATTAATGTAACAGAGACTAAGAAATAATGCAAAGAATTAATGAAAGAAAGAGTTGTTTCTTTGTAAGAATAAATAAAATTGATAAATCTCTAACCAATCTTATCAAAACAAGGAAACAAAAAACTCCAGTTCATGCCATAAAGAATAAAAAGTGAAATCACTACAGGGCCTATAGATATTCAGAGATCCTCAATACCTACTTTGAAAATCTTTACTCTTACAGGATGGAAAACACAGAAAAAATGAACAGATTATTAAGATACATATGAATTTGAAAGCTGAGTCAAGAAGATATAAAAATTCTGAATAACCCAATATCAATCAATGAAATTGAAAATGTAATTAAAGAACTTATCAACAAAGGAAAGCCCAGGTCCTGATGGATTCACAGCTAATTGTATAAGAAATTTAAAGAACATTCAATGCTAATTTCTCTCAAACTCTTCAGTGAAATTGAAAGGGATGTAATACTCCTCAGTTCATTCCTGGAGGAAAGTACTATCATGGTACTAAAACCAGAAAAAGAGCCCACCAAAAAAGAGAACAACAGGGTAATCTCCCTAATGAATGTACATGCAAAAATCCTGAAAAAAAATACTAGCAAACAGAATATAGCAAATCATCAAAAAGATTATACACTATGACCAAGTGGGATTCACCCCAGGAATGCAGGATAGTTCAATATATGTAAATCAATAAATGTAATATACCACATTAACAGATGCAAAGACAAAACTCACATGATCATCTCAATAGATGTAGAAAATGCTTTTGACAAAGTCCAACACTAATTCATGATAAAAATCCTACAGAAAATCAGAATAGGTGGTTTTTACCTCAATCTTATAAAAACCATCTATGACAAACTGACACCCAACACCATACTAAGTGGCCAAAAACTAAAAGCCTTCACTTTAAAATCAGGAACAAGCCAAGAATGTTCTGTCACTACCCCTATTTTATGTAGTTCTGGAAACATTAGCCAGAGCAATCATGGACAAGAGAGAGAAATAAAAGGAATGATTGGAAAGTAAGAAGTAAAATTATCATTATTTGCAGATGACTTGGTATTCTATGTAGAAGACCCCAAAAACTCCACAAAAAGACTTCTAGATATAATAAATTCATTAGCATAGTAAGATACAAAGTAAACACTCATAGGCAGTAACATTTCTGTACACAAACAGCAAACACACAGAGAGAAATTAGGGAAACCATGCCTTTCACAGTAATATCCTATAAAATGATATTTAGGAATCAACCTAACAAATGAAGTAAAAGACCTATACAGTGAAAACTATAGTACCTGAAAAAAAAGAAATTAAAAAGATTTCATGAATGGAAAGATATTCTTCACACATGGCTAGGAAGAAACAACATTGTGAAAATGGCCAAACTCCCCAGATTTTTATACAGATTCAATGTAATCCCATTAAAATACCACTAGTATACCTCATAAATCTGTGTAAAGAATTCCTAATGTTCATTTGGAATCAGAAGAGACTTAGAATAGCAAAAGCAATCCTGGGTAACAAAAAGCAGGAGGCATCACAATCCCTGACTTGAAAATTATACGACAAAGCTACTGTGGTAAAATTAGCAATATGCTGACACGAAAAGAAAAACACAAAAGATCAGTGGAACAGATTAAAAGATGCCGACAAAACTACAAACACATTCAGCCACCTTATCTTTGAAAAAGGGTCCAAACATGTTCACTGAAAGAAAGATAACCTCCTTAATTTAAAGAGTGCTGGAAAAAACTGGCTTATTACAGGCTGAAGGTTAAAATTAGACCCATGCCTATCACCATGCACTAAGCTAAAGTCAAAATGGATTGAAGATTTATCTACTGGATGAGAAAGTAGGAAGGAATCTTAAAGACATACGTAGGAGTACACACACAGCGGTAGGTAGAAAGTTCATGAATAAAAACCAAACTGTACAGGAAATACTTCAAAGAATCAGCAACTGGAATCTCAACTTTTTTTTTAAAGGTTTCCGTACATAAAAAGAAATCACCAACCAAGTAAAAAGAAAACCCACGAATTGGGCAAAAAATTTAACCAACTGTCCCTCTGATAATAAACTTCAATCTAGAACAAATAAAGAATTTTTAAAACATCAGGAGGCCCCCAGAATTCAAAGACCAATCCAAAACTGGGCATCTGAGATGATTATACATTTCTCAAATAAATAAATGTAAGTGGCAAATAAATATGTGAAAAAAATATTCAACATCATTGGTCACAGGAGAAGTGCAAATTAAAATAAAACTGAGATTCCATCTCAACCCAGAAAGAATGACTATCATCAAGCAGTCAACCAATAACAAATGCTGGAGGGGCTGTGGGGAAATAGGAAGCCTCCACTGTTGGTGGGAATGTAGACTGGTACAACCACAATGGAAATCAGTGCAGAGATTTCTCAAAACACTAGGATGAGAGGTGTCATTCAATCCACTATTCTCTTTCTGGTATATCCAGAAGAACTTGAAACAATGTACTGCAGCAAAATATGTACATCCATATTCATAACAATATAATCTGTCACTGCTAAATCTTGGAAAAAATCCAAATCTATCAACTGGGTAATAAAACAGATGTGGTATTTATATACAATGGAGTATAAAAAAAAATAAACTTGAGGCTTTTATAGGTAAAGGGATGCAAGCAGAGACCATATTTATAAGTGAAATAGATCAGAACACACATAAATATCATATTGTCTCACTAGTGTAAGAACCTGAGGAAAATAAATAAAATCTGAAAGGTACAATAGATACTGTGAAAGGGAAAGAAACTGTTCAAAGGGAAGAAAAAACTGGGTGTGGGAAAGGAGAAAAGAAAGAAAGGAAGGGAAAAAGAGTATATTTTTAGATACACAGAATATGTTGGTTACTTGTACTGCTCATTTCTGCAGATCTGTTGAAAGTAGCAGTTAATGCTCAATTATTTTCTCTCCTTTTTTAAAATTTTTTACCAATTTTTCATGCTTATATCTGGTAATCTGAACAACTAATTTAAAAACAACAATATTCAACATAACAGCCATTGTTGAATTCCTATCATCTTAAGTGAAATTCTTTATTGTTTCTAATTTATTTTACTATTTTTAATTCTCTTTGTGAAATAAAACAGACTGAAGAAAAGTGGAAAAAAATAAAACTACAGACAAAAAAGTCAGGGAGAATAATAAAGACAGTGGTGATATTCAATGTGAAAGTAGGTCTAACAAGCCTAGAGCACCATCCATCAGTTAATATCAAGCCCTTGTTATTTTTCCATTGTTAAGTTTTTTTAAAAAATCACAATTAGAGGGCCTGGGAGATAGTTCAGTAGAATAAGCACTTGCCTGGCAAGCACAGGGTCCTGAGTTCAATCCCCAGTACCGCAAAAACAAAAAAACAAAACAAAAAAAATTACAATTAGTTTTCATTTATATGTATCCCTTGACTTAGGTATATATAGCTGATTAGAATTTTATACAAAATAGCTTTTAAAAATATACACCTGGTGTTTCTTGAGTGACTAATTGATTTTTGTAGATTGAACCCAGGCCTTTCACACTGAGCCACATCCCCAGCCTTTTTTATTTTGTTATTTTGAGACAGCCTCTCACTAACTTGCTAGCTTATCTAGATTAGGATTGAATTTAGTGGTCCTCATGCCTTACCCTCTCAGAGTGCTGGGATTACAGGAACGTGTCACCACAAGTTCTAAAGCCCACACTGCATTATTTACATGCTTCCTGTCCAGTCTTGGGAAAACAAAGACAGTTGTAAGGCACAGTTCCTCCTTGCCCTGTTCACTCTGAACCCAAAGGTGGAACAAGAAAGCAATCACGATTTCACTGTCTCACTGGAAAGACGGACCATGAGTTCATCTTAATGAAAGAATTCTCAGTTGGGTTCATTTAATACCATGTCCCTTTTGGACACACACCCATTAGCAATTCCACATACTATGCATGTAGTTCATACATGAGTTTCCTACCTCTGGGATAACAACATACCACAAGTGGTTGGCTTACAACAGTGTCCAGAAACTCTCAAGCTTTTGTCTGGGTGGTCTTATGTAGCCAATGAGCTTTATTATTGCTAACTGAAAGATATTTCCACTAATCCCATGGTGATAACTTGCAGTATGATTGGCACTGGCAATTGTAGATAGTCTCTATAAAGATTTTTTTTTTTTTAAATTAAAGACATGATCTAGAGTTCTGGAGGCTGGATGTAGGCAGGGCCATGCTTGTTCCTTTAGCTTCTGGTAATATAGGCTAAGAGCTACAGTCCTGAACTTTTAGCGGTGTGGAGTTCCACTATTGTGTATCACTGTTGGTTTCTATCTTAAAGGGATACCAGTCATACAGGGTTAAGGGTCCACCTTAATCCAATACGACCTCACTCTAACTTGATGTTAGTTTGAGACCTCATTTCTAAATAACACATTCACAAGGGTGAGTTAGGTCTTCCACATCCCTTTTCTGGGAGGGTACATATTTGGGCCATCACAGCTAATTAACCGTAAGCATCATGACATCTACTTTGAATAGTAAAATGAACTCATTTACAAAACTCACTTCCTTCATGCTACCTTGTTTTTAGCCAAATTTAATCAGAGCCTACCAACCACTGATCTCAAAAGCAGGCTCAGGACTTACCCTCCTCTTTCTTAGCCCATTCAGTGAGTCCCTAAGCTATGGCGAGGACAGCTGCCTTCATGACTATCCTCTGCACTGACTGGCCTTTGTCTCTGCTCTCTCATGACCAATGGCAAGTCCCCAGCTGGTCTGGTTCATGCTCGAACTATTACCTTCTCCCCCATTTCATCTTTTATGCTGCACTCAAAGTGCTACCTATGAAATTTTTTTTTAAAATGTGCTGCTCCCCAACTTAAAGTCCTCATAATATCTGCCACTGTTCCTGGTGGCGCTCATTCTGGGCACTTGGAATACCACATTCTCTTATTTAATACTCAGGAATCTCACCTCCTGACCACTGTAGGTTCTATGAAGTCAGCTATGTTTCCTGAGATCAAACAGCCCTAGGTCCAATCAGGTTGACCAAGATCTTATCTACAATTATGAATTATGCCATCGGCTCCCAAGTACCTAAGAGTGGTGATTTCCAAATTGTATAAGTATAAACATTTCTGGCACATGTGGCAGGTGATTACATTTTGCCAAGATATCCCCGATGTTATTGCTCATGGCATAATTCTTGTGCTCAAATGCATCCCAAGATAGACTTTATTTTCTGCTCCCTTTTGAACCTAGACAGACCCAACTACCCCAACCAATAGAAGACAAGGCAGGTATGCAGGGATACCGTTCCCATGCCAGCCATACACTTCATTTTATTTTTATCTTTTTATTTATTATTGGATACAGGGTCTTGCCATGCAGTTCAAACTCATACTGATCCTCCTGTCTTGGCCTCTACCATGCCCAGCTTCAGTGGTTGGCATGTCATGTGGTACTGGGGCTAGAACTTGGGTCTTTGTGCTTGCTAGGCAGGCTCTTAGGCCACTGAGCTATCTCCCCAGCCCCTAGACATTCTGTTCAAATGGCCTGAAAACTTCTACTTTCTTCATCTTGCAAGGCTCTTGGGACTCCTCAATTTAGATCCCACACACCAAGCTGCAGGAAGCCCAAACCAGGGAGAGATCTCACAGGCTTCATAATCAGCACTCTTGATAATGAACCCCCATGAACATCTAGCATCATCTGCCAGCGATGTGAGTGATCAGGCCACATCTGCCAGTGATGCTAGCCCCAGGAGATCAATGGAAGCCACCTGAGGGGCCCCAGGGACCAACCACTCAGCTGCACCCAGGCAACCCACAGACCATGACAGTGAATCATATGCAAGTATGTTAAACTACACAGCTTGGGGATGGCTGGCTATACAGCTAGATATGTTAACCAAAGCCCACAAACCTATCATATTCTTATTTACTTATTTGTGAAAATAATCTCAATAAGTCATACACAAAAATAGAAAAATGGTAAAAATATTTACTAATTTTAGCATTATTAATTAGCTAATTGATTAGCATTTTAAATATCCTCCAAATTGTGATTGCTTTCTTGTTCCTCCTTTGGGTTCAGGCTCAATACACAGAAAGGTCAAATAATCATTAAGGACAGTGGGGGAAAATCCTTCTGCTAAATGGTCTTGATGATATCAAAATTTTGTGGTCCAATGCCTGTCAGTTCTGACTAAATCATTATTGTTTTCTGTCTGATAATATGATTAACAGAGAACATGCAGTAAGGCTGGCAAAGGATGAACTCTGCCATGAACAACATGAAAGTTTCCTTGTTTTCCATACTGCTAATATTTTTATTCTGCTTTTATCATTTTAGATTTTTACTTTTTTTTTTAACTCCAGGTTTTGCTATGTAGGTCAGGCTGGGCTTGATCTTGAGACCCTAAATATGCACCACTGTGCCCAGCTATGCTTTGCTTTCTTGCAGAAATCTTTTAAAGCCAGCTTCTCCTCTTATAAGGATAACAAATTAACACTGCATGAGGCAATCATCTCCTTAAGCAGACTCACACAGAAACCCACACATCACAGTGTTCTATGAGACAGGCTACACAGTGATCCTCTCTGCCCCAGGGGTGGATCTGTGCTTCCTTTTCCCTGGGGACATGGTTCAGCATCTATGACACTGTGACAGCCTGAGCATACATAAACGAATGTGAGTCAAATATAATAGCTACAACATCAGTCTTTCTTCATCTCAGAGGAAAAACAATAACTATAGTGATAGGTTCAGGCCCCAGTATGAATTGCTGAATTATTACGGTGGTCACCTAATATAGCTGAAGCCCTTAAAACAACAGCTTATCTTCCCAGAGACCACCTGCCCTCTTCTTCTCCAACTCAGCCCAGGGTGCAATTTCCTTTCACCTTTCCCGCCACCTCACGGAAGACCCCAATCAGCTCCTCAGATATTTTTAAACATTACTCTCAAACTCCTCCCCTAACAAAAGTCCATAAAAGCCTCAGCTTTCTTTGTCTCAGGCCAGAGGATTCACCTTGTCCCATCTGCTCTGCTCCTCTCCATGTCTTTGGAGTTAATAAAGGCGTCTTTTATCTTTCCTATCTCTTTCCTGCACCTCCAAAAAACCTATCATCTAGTAAGTTCTTTGGAGACTCCAGAGACTTCCCACCACACTGGAAGACAGGGGGTGGCAGGTAGCCCTTCCTGCCTATCTCCTCCTTCCCTTCCTGGCCTGCACCCTCATTTGCACTTCTTGTTTCAATCCTTTGTCTGATAAGTGGCTAGGTCTTTAAATTCCTTAAAATAAAGTTACAATTGCAGACCTGGCAGTCACATACCTAACTCCAACAGGGGAAGCTGAGGCAGACTCATCATGGAGAGTTCAAGTTCACCCTGGGCTACCAAGTGAGTTCTACATAGCAAGGCATTTAGACATGCTGATCCTAGTAAGTACATTTAGCAAGCACACGGTAAGCATACAAACAGTGGCTGATGACTCTCCAAGAAGAAAAGATACAAGCCAAATAGAAAATCAGATATTGTAGTAACATTTTGGGAAAAACTAATGAAATCTTTTTCTGTATGAGTCATTTTTGAGAAAATACAAAACAGTATCTTATCTTTGCAGTGTTCGTTCTGTTCCAAAATGTGCTTGCTGTTCTCTCCAAGAAGTGGCAAACACAGCACACAGCACCTCCTCTGAGCAATCACTCAAGAGGGCCAGCAATGACACACTACACACTCAATGCCGGCATTCTTTCTGCAATCCTTACTTTTTTTTTTTTTAATGTGTTTAGGGTCTATAGAGTCTCACTACAGAGATCGGACTCATAGTGATCCTCCTGTTTCCAGCCTCTCAAGCACTGGGGATTACAGGTGTGAGATTACGGGCATGTACCACTATGCCCAGTCTTTGTCACCATCTCAGCCTGCCCAGGGAGTGGGGCTGGCACAGCACGCCAGGAATCAAACCCCTGCATCTGCCTAAGCAGGTGCTTTTAGTCCACTGAGCTATCTGGCTAGCCCAATACTCTTTATTTTTGTACAGGCAGAAGCACCGAGTGGTGTTGCATGCCTGGCCCAGCTTGAGGACTCGCTACCTTCAGCGTGCTTCTTGTCCATACCAGGCTGTCCAACCAGAGTGGATAAGGCAAGGTCCTTAAGCAAAAGTGAACACAGTCCTGCTGCCTGAAACACAGTACTAGGGCCCAGTGTCACTGAGCCCCGCAGAAATTCCTCTTCCTGGTGCTGTTTTCTCCTCCCTCCCTGGGAAGAAACAGCAGTCAGACAAAGCTGTGAAGCTGTCTGCAGATTTAGGGTGGTTTCATTGAAGAAAGTTGTACAGACACAATGATTGGAATAAGCATCATTTCCTTCATATCATAGCAAGTTTTGCAACTTCGTGGACCATTTGAAATGAAAGAAAGCTTTCCTTTCAAAAGGTCGAGGAGAGGCAGCTATGACGGGCAAAGAGGAAAGAGACCAGGCAGGACACTTTCTCCTCTGATGTTCTCTGCCAGGCCACTTTGGGAAAGACTTAAATAAAGGTTTGTCAAAGGTCAAAATTATAATGGTCAGGTTAGCTTGGCAGCATAAATGCCTGCTTGGCAAGCGCAAAGTCCTGAGTTCAATCCCTCATACTGCATGCTGTGCCAGCTCCAGAATCTGGGGCGCGCCATGCTGGCCCTGAATCCGGGTGTGGTGGCACAGCCCTGGACCTTCAGAGCTTGGGAGGCTGAGACAAGAGGATCAGTATGAGTCTCAGCTGCACCCTGAGACCCTGTATGAAAGAAGGAAAGACAAGAAGAAATATGAACTTATTTGTCTTTATTTTCAATGCTAGAATCAGACTGCACTTTATTCCAACAACTAGATTACATGCTCAGATAGGCCAAGGTGAAGGGGATTTGGTTTTGTTTTTGTGGTGCTGGGGATTGAATTTAGGGCCCTTTCATGGAACTCTATCCCCAGCCCTTATTTTATTTTTTAAATTTTAAGACAGTGTCTTGCTAAGTCACTCAGTTGCCCATGATGGGCTGGAATTTTTCAACCTCCCACTCTCACTGTCCTGATTCTTGACAGTCGAGGACAGTCCAGGGAGAAGAATTCACTTGGCTTCCACACGAGATCAGCAAAACACCACATGCAAGCACAGCACTAGTTTAGAGAAAGCCAAAGCTCTACTGCAAAGCAGGATAGAGTTCATAGACAAGCTGCGTTGTCACCACTGAGTGAATAACCCTGAGTTCCTCCGTGCTGGTTCCCTCCTCTGGCATGCATATGACTGGAGAGAGTCAACCCTGAACAGTGTAGCACCAGGTTCCATAAACACTTCCCTTACTTTTGTACTGTAAATGTTCACATTCATGTAATAGCAGCCAGCTGTGCATCTCAGTACCTTTGCCTGAGAGATACAGAAAGTAATCTTTATGTTCATCCCCTTAGTTCAATGAAAAACAAAGTATATGCACATATGGAAAAATGTGAAACCAGGGCAGGTCAAATAGCTCAGCACATTATAGTGCTTGCAAGCAGGCACAGGGGCCAGGGGTTTGATCCCCAGGCCTGCCCTGCTGGCCCTGCCCCCAGGGTGTGCTGAGATGGTGATTGAAATTGGGCATGGTGGTGCATGCCTGTAATCCCAGCACTTGGGAGGCTATAAACAGGAGAATCACTGTGAGTCTGATCTAGTTGTGAGACCCTAAGGTCACACCCTGAGGCCCTTCCCTAAAATACAGAAAAAATAAAATAATAAAAAAAAATAGAAGTGAGAAACCAGGATTTGCACCAACATGACATTCCCACAGGTCCTGGGTATGAGTACTTGAGCACCATTGTTATGATTTTTGTCCAGTAGTGCCCCTAAAGCCTCATGCAGTCATGGGGCGGACTTGTAGACTTTACAATTAATTATTGTGGGTATAGATGCTGCACCTGCCCTGGGGCAGGTCATTTGCATTCCAGTGTAAGGAGAGGAGAGAGGCCAACTAGCTGCCAGAGCTGCTGCTGCCTCCTTGGCTCCTGTTGGTCTTTACTGCTGCCATGAAGGTGTGCCGCTCTGCCTTGGAGCCAGTTGAATATGGGCAGAAACCTCCACTTGACTGTGAGCTAAATAAAGCTTTCCTTCCTTCATTCTGGGTGTCAGGTATTTGTCGCAGCAACAAGAGAAGAGTAACTGAGACAACCTCAGAGGGTAAAATACACCCACACCATACTAGGATTGTTCTTGGAAAAGTTTTCTTTTGAATTTTCTGGTGCAAGCATCTCAGTGCTTTACAACAGCAAATGAGAAAACATATTTACAAGTTTTACAGGAGGTCAAAAGTGAATCATCAGGTTACTCACACATGGTTGATGAAAATGATCCATTATGGTGAAATGCATGCTTCCAAAACACAAGAGTGGTGTGGGCATTTGCTGCTGCTATTGCTGCTGCTGCTGCTGACTTTGACCATGTGAGACAAAATTCTTGTGACAGTGAAATGGAGCAAGAATTGACTAATACAGACGCAGGAAATATTGACCTCCTTGACTCAGATGAGGAAGAAAACTGCAATGTGAGTGTATACGTGACTAGATCAAGTAGAATACTCCGTTAGAACTAGATCTCAAAATATAGTGAAGGTCTTTGCAGGGGTGAGACATGTGACAGAATGCCCACCACACCATTCAATGTTGAAAACTATAACAGACAAAATGCTACAAGATGCTGTGAGATACACAAAGGCTGAAACGGTGAGTGGAATATTCTGCATGTACCAGTAGCCATATTCAACAATGTATTTATTATGACCCCTCGCTAGCTGAACTGAAAGCACCCATAGGTATGCTGTACTTAGCATAGATTTCTCATGGTGACTGCAGGAATGTAAAAGACCTATGGAAAAGTAATTGCTCAAAATACAACATAAAAATGTATGCCCTTACAGATGCAAAGACTTACCGTGCTTTCAATTTAGAAACTTATCCTGGAACATAGCCAGGATAGTAATTTGTATAGCAATGAACAAAATGGTATTGTGAACAGACTTGTTGCTCCTATCTCCAAAACTAATTGGAATGTGATATTTGACAATGGCTTTACCAGTTTTCAGCTGATGTTACATTTCCAGAGCACAAGTTGACCAGTGTAGGAATTGTACATAGTATCAATGCAGAAATTCCAAATGAAATGTTGCAATTTCAAAACAGAGAATTGTTTAGTACAATCTCTGGATTTCAGAAAGAGTTACATTGGCCCATATAAGGCAAAGAAAAACAAGCTGGTACTGCTGATGTCAATGGTGCACCCTGATGGAAACATTGATGGGGGGCTCAGAAGATAGCTCAGTGGAATAAGTGCTTGTCCGGCAACCACAGGGTCCTGAGTTCAATCCCTGGTAACATAGAAAGAAAGAAAGAAAGAAAGAAAGAAAGAAAGAAAGAAAGAAAGAAAGAAAGAAAGAAAGAAAGAAAGAAGGAAGGAAGGAAGGAAGGAAGGAAGGAAGGAAGGAAGGAAGGAAGGAAGGAAGGAAGGAAGGAAAGAAAGAAAGAGAGAAAGAAAGAAAGAAGCCTCATCAGAAAAGAAGCCTGAGATAGAAACTTTCGACAACAAAAGCAAGGCAGAGTAGATGTTGGTGATGAGCTATGTAGTAACTATGATGTCACTCAAATCACAAAACATCGGCCAATGGTTGTGTTTTGCTCAATCTTAAACATGTGTGGCATAATTTGATATTTTACAAAGAAAAATAACAAACGCAAACCTTTGTTTTTCTGGGTTCCAAGCCTTCCCCAATCAGTATCTCTTAGGACACCATAAAGCCCATGTAAACTCCACCTCTAGTCCAACCCAATACCCCCCAGCTCCCTCCCCAAGAGTCTTTACAATCTCTTCTGCAGCCCTCCCACACTGAACAATAAAGGAATTCTTTACTTCTCTCCTCTTTCTCTTTTGTGCCAGAAGGAACTTTACAAATTTTGGTACCATGACTCAGATTGTCAGGCCCTTTAGTCCCTGGGCCCCACTCCTAGTTTGAGCTTCTCCTGGAAATGGGCCATCCTTCTTCTTTCCTCCTCCTCCTCTCTCTCTCTCTCTCTCTCTCTCTTACCTCCTCCCTCCCTCCCTCCTTCTCTCCCTCCCTCCCTCCCCTGATTCTTCTGATGCCAGCCTTCTTCCAACACCAATCCACCTTGATTTACCTTCTCTCTTCCCATTGTCACTTGTTCTCCAAACTCAACTTCTCTGTCTCTTCATGCTGCCAGCTCATCCCTTCCTCTTCCTCCCATCCTTACAGGTCCCATAGTTTGAGACACTTCCAGCCTCTCATACAACCCATACTACCCCTGTACTAGTCTGCCTCAGTGATTCCTCAGCCTTTCCCTGCATTCTTCAATAGCCAATAGCCCCCAAACACCAACAGGGACATACACCCATAATCCAGTGTCTCCTTAAAACTGTTTTTCTTAAAACTGCCCATTTACCCCTATTCTTCCTGTACCCAAACCTGATGGCTCTTAGCATTTAGTTCAAGATCTCAGGGTTATCAATAATGCCATTACACCAGTAGTACCCAGTAGTACTGAACCTCTACACCATGCTCTCTCATATCCACCCCCACTACCTACTTTACAGTCTTGGATCTCAAAGATGTATTCTTTACTATCCCCTTATTTCCTGATTGTCAGGACCTCTTCACCTTCATGTGGACAGACAAGATACCCTCCATTCCCTATAGTTCATAAGGCCAGTTCTATTTAGGAATAGTCATCACTTCTTTAGCCAGGCCCTGGTCACTGACCTGGTGACCCTCAGTCTCAAACCTACAGTAAATAGATAATCTTCTCCCTTCCCACGCTCTAGCCATATAACATACAGCTACCTTTCTCAATGTTTTCCCTGCATCATGGATCATAGGGTTTCTCCTGCTAATGCTCAAACAGCTTCACCAAAGGTCAAACACCTAGGACTCACTCTCACTATTCATTCTCTGAGACCTTCAAATGCCTACTACCAAATAACAAGTTTGATCTTTCCTTGGTCTAGCTGACTTCTTTCACCTTTGGATTCCTAACTTTGCTTCTCTGGATGAGCTTCTCTATAGAAGAGCTAAGGGCTCACTGTCAGTGCCTCTTGACCCTACCACTCCTATATCTTCTTCCCTTTGCAAGCTATATGAGGCCCTCTTAAAGGGCCTGGCTCTCACTCTCCCAAACCTGACCCAACCTGTACTCTATATACTACCTCTCAAAGTCATAATGCAGTAGGAGTCCTCAGACACAAAAAGGGACTTTCATCTCAAGCAGTAGCATATCTATCAAAACAGCTAGACAACACAGTATGCGGCTGGGCCCCTTGCCTCCAGGCTATTGCAGCAGCAGGCACACGAATGCAAGAAGAGAAGAAGTTCACTCTAGGACAATCAGAGTACATTCACCTTACTGCCTTAATAAGCTTATCTCACACAAGGCATTAATGACCCCTTTCCACTTACAACAGGTCCATCCGGTGCTCACATAGGACCCTTCCGCCACTATCTCCACTAACAATTGCCTCAACCTGGACACCCTACTCCCCACCTCTGGGGAGGCCGCTCACCACAACTGCATTGATATGTCCTAGATCACTCCTGTCCTCTTCCCCCACATCAATAGCACTCCTCTCCCTCAGCCTGGACACCTGTTTATGGGTAGCAGCTCAACCAACATGGACACTCAAAAAATAACAAGATGTGCCATAGTCAGCGGGTCTAGGGTAATAGAGACAAGTCCACTGCCACTGGGGACATCGTCACAAAAGGCAAAACTTATCGCTCTCACAGGAGTCCTCACACTAGCCAAAGACAAAATTATGAATATCTATAATGACTCAAAATATACATCTAGTATCCTTCATTCCCATGCTGCCCTCTGGAAAGGAAGAAGTCTAATCAGCACTCAGGAAAACCCCATCACCAGCTCAGTGGTCTAAGCACCTGTCTGGCAAGCACAAGGACCCAAGTTCGATCCCTAGAACTTCATAATATATTAAGGACCTTCAAGACCTAGCCATATAGCTCAGTGGATTAAAGTGCCTGCTTAGGAAAGCATAGGGACCAGGGTTCAATCCCTGGCACCATACTTGTGCTGGCCCTGCCCCTGGAGTGCACTGAGATGGTGACAGACTGGGCGTGGTGGCGCGTACCTATAATCCCACATTTGGGAGGTTTAAAATAGGGGCATCACTATGAGTCCAATTTGTGTAGTGAGACCCTGCAGACCCTGTGCTAAATACATTAAAAAAAAAAAAAACTCCTGATAAAATAGCAAGCCCACCAAGATATCAAGTATATCCTACAGGAAACCAAAACACATGTACTGTCAGTGTAAGTAATATGGTTATAGAACACACCATTGTCATGTATGCAAACTGCCTTAGTGTGACAGCTGAAGTAAAGATTTTAAAGCATAAGTCCTATTTTAGCATATATTAGTGAAGTTGTGTCCCTTGAAGTTATTTCTAACCACTTGGCCTTTAACCTTGTAGCTCTCCTAGCCAGAGAGAGCAGGAGGAAAAAAGGGAAGAATAGCCCAGGACTCATTTCTAGCTATCAGGGGGCCAATCAAAAGTAATGCCACCCCCTCCCCTCTTCCTCCGGAACTGGCAGGTCAGAAAGCATCAGGTGAAGATCCAGAATGAGGGGCCTAAGAAAATGATTAATCCTGAACAGGGGTGAGTCAAGCACTCTATCAGTGATCACTTAGCTTTTGCAGCCCCAGGAGGTCCTTGGAAAAGTAGCCTGAGACTCATCAAGGGCTCACACCAATGGGAATTGTTGCCCTCAGTCTACAGAAGCTCTTCTCTTTTATGCAATTTTCAGTCCTTTTCCCAAGGTTTTAGTCAAGTGTGATGGTTCTGGGAGTCACATCCACTTTGGCTGCCAAGGAACCTCAGTAAAAGGTCCCACCCAGGTAGGCTTACAGCTACATGAAGATTCAGACATGCCATGGTCAGAATCAGGTCCCAGGGCTGGAGAGATGGCTCAGTGGAATAAGCACTTCCCTGGCAAGCACAAGGGCCTGAGCTCAATCCCAATTCAGCAAAAAAAAAAAAAAAAAACCGAACCAGGTCCCCAGAACTGAATAAAGAGGAGGTTCCAGATTTGGTCTCCATCTCTTATTGATGGGCTTTCTAGAACTGAGACACAAACAACACAGTGAACCTGAGTTGTCACCTTCATCTCACAGAAATCACTGAAGAGGAAAGGCACCCAAACAACATTTCATAGAGGCTTACCCCTGGCTTTTGGGGGGTGCTTCTGATCCTCAAGAGGGCAACAGGCAAGAAAGGAGTCTAGGGAAGTCCATCTCTAGACTTTTGGAGGTAGGTTTTTAAGATTCTATTTGTCCTTCCCACCTTTTCTGAAGACTGAGGTTCCCATGTACTGAGGATTGGGTTCTCCAAGTATAATGAAGATGATACTGGATGCTCGGTGCCACAGAGACCCCTGAGTCACTGAAAGCCCTAGTTCTCTTAGACCAACTCTCAAACTACCTCAGTCACTTTCTTTCTGGCAGCCAAATTAGATAGAAATATAGGCAGTCAGACAGGGCCAGGCCCTTGAAGGAGATAACATAGAAGACAAGATACCTTACAACTGTGGGAGGGAAGGATGCTCCTGCTGTGAGCTGGACCTAAAGACCAAAGACCAAACAAAAGCTAAAATCCCTAAAGATTAGCATCTGGGATTGATCATTACCCTGAGAAAGCCAGGAAGAATCATTATCTGATGGCCACCACATAAGGTCCTGTTTTACATTCATGCCTGCTTGCTACATGACTCACTACCCCATTTGGTCCTGGGCTTAATCAATTTTACCTGAGCAGTGGTGCTTATATTCCCATTGGTTGGCCATAGTCTTGTCCCACCCCACATCCATCTAAGCAAGTTAGCTATAGGTTCATCTCATGAATCATCCTTTTTCATAGGATGTGTCCCACCCCACATCCATCTAAGCACCTTACCCCTGCATGGTTTTGCCCTATAAAAGTCCTTGGAAGAGATAGCTTCCCAGGGACAACCTGCTCAGGTCCCCCTCCTGTCCCTCTCTCAGACAGGAGCTTTCTTTCCCTCAATAAATATATCCTGCTCATAACTTCCATTTGTTCCTAAAATTCATTCTTTGGTTTTAAAGAACACAAATTCATCCAGGTCAGGTCGGGAGATCATTTTTCCCTATGTCATTTGGAGGTTCCCCATATCATTTGGAGGCCACCTACCTGCGATCAATTTTTCTCCCTGTATCACTTTCAAGGTGTCTTCCCATACCTAGAAGAACCACCCTCTCCAAGCTCCAGGCATATGGATGAAGTCTATCTGCCAGTCTTCTCCCCCATTTTTGTCAGATTTTTATGTATCATGAGGTACGGTGGGAGGCAGGCTATCAATGAGTCAGAGGATTGTTTTTATTAACAAACCTCACAACCTTGTATCACCCAAGAAATTTTCACTTTGAGTGCTTTTTGAAGAAACAAGCTGTTAGGGTCTAGGGAGATGACTCAGTAGAATAAGTGCTTTCCTGGCAATCACAAGGGCCTGAGTTCAATTCCCGGTTCTGAAAACAAAAACAAAAAACCACAAGCTGTCGATCATGTGGAGTGTGTTTTCCTTCCCTGGTGGAAAGACTGGCATAAGGTCTTTTGAATCTTCCATTGCTTGGCAGGGGGAAAAGGGTCTGTCCTTCCTTTGTTGGTACCAGCCTGGGGGCAATAGAGTTAAGCCCTGAGCTAAAGCTCTAGAAGATTCTGTGAAGGAGTACTTTGGTTTTTCTAGTTTGAAATCCTCCAAGGAACAGCAAAACATCCTTCAGGCACATGTCTTTGGGCAGCTTAGTATGCAGTAACATCGGCTCCCTGGTTACTGAGGTTTTCATGGTCTTCTTCCTTCTGGTGGTCCCTGCAATAATTACATTCACTCCCTTGGCCCGTGCATATTGCCTTTAAGAACTGTTCGATCTCCTAATGATAGTTGATAGGATATTCCAAATCCCCTATGAAGTTCCTTTTCTTCCAAGTAGCAGCATGTGCAAGAACCAGACATGCAGACTCAGAGTTTGAAGATTCGTTCAACCTCTTTCCTCTGCTGAGTTCTCAAGCTCATGTCAGTGCCTGGTATGCCAACAGTTGGGTACCTGGTGAGACCTGGAGCACTTGGTTGTGAGTTCACCTCTGTGTATACTGCCTTTCTGGTGCCATTTTCCACAAAGGAGCTCCCATTGGTACAGAGCCTCAGGTCAGGCTCACATAAGGAGGAGTCCCCGAAGTCCTCCTTTCCACAGTCATGTCCTGGTGACTAACTCTGCCCAGTCTGTTCAGGTGGAAGGTCGCTGGGCTTCACACATAGATACAGTGTATATCTTGCTGCCACATGGCTCTGGTGTGAATTCGATCACATGATGTTGTATAGCTAACCTGTGTATGCTGTTGATAATATAAGGACACTGAAACAAAAAGTTATTGTCTTCATAGCTAGATTATAATTAGACTGAGCGGTAAATTTTTTCTCTTATTATTCCTTGGTTGTTCCTTGGAGGTCCTTCTCATTCTTGTTTGGGATTTTCATTTGTAAATAACATATAATTTTTATATACATGTATGTGTATATTTTAATCTATTCATTTTTCAATTTTAAGAGTATTTCAGTTTTGTAAACGTTTTCTTCCCACTGAATCATCAAACACAGAAAAAGGATGATTCATGAGATGAACCTATAATTATCTCATCAGAGGTAATAAGTAATAAATAAGGTCAAGACTTATTTATTACTCTTCAGACAAAGAGGCATTAGAGGTAGGCGAATATGATCATGTGGCCAATATGCTCAAGGAAAGTGACATGGATTTAGATATGAATGCACTATCAAGGATGCCAGCTGATAACAGAAACATGAGGGCAGATTACTGTGAAACTCAGACCTTCTAATGAGAAATAGTACTTGCAGTGGTCCTTTCCTGTTATATAAGAATATATTCAAAATTATAGCGGCAGAAATAAGTAGATATGCCATACAATGCTGCTTTCGTCCAAAAATAAAAGAGAAAATATCAGCAAAGCAGGGCTCTGTTACAATTAATGTGATAAAAGTTCTACAGGTATATTATTAATTATGGGGCATGGGGATATAGATCAGTTGCATGGCACCTGCCTGGCAAGCAACAGGTTATCAGTTTAATTCCCAGTACCAAAGAAAAAAGAAAATAAATGGCCCCTATTATTAATTATGCAAATAGTACCATTACTGATTATTAGACTGTAATGGTCTGAAAATAGTATACATACCACCGATATATAAAGAATGACATGCGAGAATAGTTTTTTGGCCATTTTAAACTGTTTACATTTCTCTGAGAAGACCACATGCAGAATCGAGGGTCCCTTGGATAAATTTAGAAAAATTGCACCAGTGAGATAACTCAGCAGACTAAGCACCTGCTTAGGCTAGCGCAGGGAGGGGGCTCAGATCTCGGCAGCACCTGCCATGCTGGCCCCACCTCTCGGCACGCTGAGCAGGCCACAAAGACCAAGCATGGTGGCGTGCACTGGGGAGACTGAAAACAGGAAGATCACTACAAGTCGGAGCTGTGGAGTGAGACCCTGCACCAAATCCGTAAATTTTAAAAAACCATGGAAGAAATTATTGGAATATTCATGAATGCCAGTAAAACCTGGAAAAACTGTAATGAGAGACAAAAGTGGGATTTTTATGGCAAGGACGTCTGTGATTTTACCAATAAATACAAGATACAAGATAAAAATTATGTAAACTATGTGCCTAACGGCTACACTTATGATTTAGATGTCGATGCCAGAACAAGTGCCAACTCTTTGGCGCACAGGTAGGTATTCTTATGCTGTTGTTCTGAAATTAATGAAAACTTGTGATTTTCACACAATGCATTATATACACAGTGATTCATCAAATACACTCCAGCACAAGAACTTTTACAGAAAGCATACTGTATTTTTGCAACACAGTAGAGCCAACTCAAAAATTTTTAGCAGTACAAGCAAAGACAAAGCAAAAATGTAACAAAAATCATAAACTTTGAAAATTGTCCTGCTATAAAATTTGTTAAGTGCACTGATAAATGTCTACTTATATATTGAGGACTTGCAAAAATTATACATGTACAATGATCCAAAGAAAACCTAGAGGGGCTGAGGAGATGGCTCAGTGGAATAAGCAGCTTCTGTGGCAAGCACAAGGGCCTGAGTTCAATCCCTGGTCCCCCACAAAAAAAGAAAACCTAGAAACCTGAGCATGTCTTTGATTACAATAATGCAAAGAAAAGCACTGAGTCAGCAGAGCAGATGTCATCATACTACAGTTTCTAAAAGAAAAGATTAAAATGGCATAAGAAATTGTAACACAACTACTATGTGCTACAGTGGCTGTAAAGGCCTAGGATATACACCAGCAATAAGGTATTCAGAAGATTTCCATGTTAAAATCTAGAGTGTTAATTACTGATAAACTATGAACCCATGAAGAAATGCCAAGGGTGCAAATCACTCAAAAAACTTCACTTTCAACAAGTTTATTTAGGGGTAGCAAAAAAAAAAAAAAAATACTCAAGCCACAGAGAGAATGTTATAAAAAATTACATGAAAAGTGAGCACGACTACAGCTGCAAGGAAGAGCTGACTTGTAGGTGGCTGCAGATCGGCCACCTTTATGTATAAAATGTTTTAAAGAAATTCATGACTATAAATAAATTTATTTTAATTTAATGAAGTAAATACATTTGTCGATTACTATAGTTTTTTTTTTGCAGAACCAGGGATTGAACTCAGGCCCTTGCGCTTGCCAGGGAAGTGCTTATTCTACTGAGCCATCTCCCTGGCTCCAATTACTGTAATTTTTAATTGGTGTGAGGAGGATTAGTATTTTTAGTAGAGCAATAATTATATAAATTCAAGCTACTATCTAGATTTGGTCCATCTGTAGACTTCTTATTAATTTTCTTAGCAAAAAGGCTGACAGAGGTAATGAGATCTGCTTGTACCAACCATGTACAGGCGGCCCAATCTTTCCATTCCACATAGGGGGCAGGCTCAAGGCAAGGGACCACAGCAGGGCCTGGTTTAGGCTCTTGAAAGTCTTTTTCTTTTCTGAGTCCAAGTGTGACAGAGGAGTATGAGTGTCAGATACCGGGCCCTAGCTCCTTCTCCATACTTAGGGTTCCATAGGATGCAAAACTCAACTGTCGTCACCTGAAACCCTCTTCGATGTCTATTGTCTGCAGAGCACAGATCTGAGGTCTTACAACCTCGGAAGATTCTCTTCCTGTCCATCTATGACGGGAAAGCAGGGTTTAGAAGAGCACAGTGTTGTAGGCAGCTGAATTAAATAGAAACATTATAGGCAGTCACACAGGGCCAGGCCCTCGAGGAGACAGCTCAGAAGACAAGATACATTGCAACTGTGAGAGAGATAGATGCTTCTGCTGTGGGCCAGCCCTAAAGACCAAGGATTATACTAATGCTGACCTCCCTAAAGATAAACATCCGGGATTGATCATCAACTTCAAGAAGCCAGGAAGAATCAATAATCCAACCGTTATCAGCTGGCTACTGATAAACTCCCATTCTATATTTGTGTGTGCTTGCTACATGACTCCCTTCCCCATTTGGTCCTAGTTTAATCAATTTTACCTGAGCAATACTGCTTGTAATCTCATTAGTTGACCATAGTTCTGTCCCACCTCATGCCTACCTAAGTGAGTTCATCTGTTCGCCAACTTAGACCTGCCTCACTGCATGGTTTTACTCTATAAAAATCCCTGGAAGAAGGGCCAGGGAGATGGCTCAGTAGAATAAGCACTTCCCTGGTGAGTGCAAGGGCCTGAGTTCAATCCCCGGTTCTGAAAAATAAAAAAAGATCCCTGGAAGAGATAGCTTCTGGAGGGACAACCCACTCAGGTCCTCTTTTTTCCCTCTCGTGGACAGAAGCTTTCTTTCCCCAAATAAATATTCTGTTCTTACCCTCCATTTGTTCCTAAAATTTATTCTTCTGTTTAAGAGAACCCAAACACAACGCAGGTACCTTTTGGGTCGGGAGTTTCATTCCCTTGTCTCCACACCACAACACAGAGGGCCATTTCTGGTCTACATCTCTACATATTCCACATGGGGCAATCTAATCTGAGAGGAAAAATACAGAAGGATCCTTGCTGACAGCCCAGCGAGGGGAGCTGGGACCTATGGAAGAGTGACTGATAACCTAAGAGTTAGGGTGACAGCCACCTTAGTCACCCTTAAGCAGCAAAGACGTTTAGAAGGACCAGCCTGGGCTCAACTACACCAACAAGAGCAAAAACTAAAAATAACCAAGCATGCAAAGTTCTTCCTCATAAACTGCATCTTTTTACAAACCTTTTTGTAAAACCATGCTTAGACCTCCTAGTTTTGCTACTCTTCTTTCTTTGTTTCTTTCTTTCTTTTTTTTTTTTTTTCCATTCTGGTAGGATAAAACCTTATCACACAAAATCTTTTCACACCAAAAAGAATACCTTCCTACTCATCACTTCCTTACATTTCCTTCCCTGTCTTACTTACTGGTTTCTTTCCGGAATAAGCCGAGTAGTTGCTTGGATTTTAAAATGCCCCCTTTGGGCCGGCCTGATAGCTTAGCCGGACTAAAGCGCCTGCTTATGAGTCAGATGCAGGGACCAGAGTTCAATCCCAGGCTTGCTGTGCTGGCCCTGCCACAGGGGTGTACTGAGACACAAGTGAGACTGGGTGTGGTGACGCAGGCCTGTAATCCTACCGTTTGGGAGGCTGAAAAACAGGAGTCCAATCTACATAGTGAGACCCTGTAGACCCTGTCCTAAATACAGAAAATAAATAAAATAAAATAAAACATCCTGTTCAATCCCCTGTTCCGTAAAAAAAAAAAAAAAAAAAAAAAAATCCCTTTGCTACATTTTCTGTTTGGCCTCACAGTGAATTTATAGATTTATAGACACTGGCATGCCGATTAGGGCTGCGCCGTCAGACCTCCACACACCTTGCATAGCCTCCTTGGTCCAAACAGAAAGCAGCAGCAGAACAAGCTGGCCCTGTCATTGCCATGTGAGAACTATTCCAGTGTTTTAGGCATATCAATTAAACAACAACAACAACAAAAAAAACATCCCAACACAAATTGAAATCCAACAGTAACTTTTTCAATCAGCCAGGACTTGCCTCACAGAAGCCTTGTACCCTGCCCTGAATTCTTAAAGAGGAAATGGACTGGTTTCCTAACATCACTCTATTCCATGTAACTCTTTGGAAAGGATCTCAGGGTCATGGAGGTCAGAAGGTCACAGACATTTAATATAATGCTTGGCAGAGGAGCTATGATTCCTGATGACTGTCCCACTTGTTGATGTATCAGTTTCCTGTCTGGCCAGTGATCTCATTCTCTTTTAAATCTCTAGTGCAGCAGATGTGTGCGTCTCAAAAAGTACTTGCTGAATAAATTGATTGAATATACCAATGTAGCATGTTCCATTTAAACTAAATATTATGCATACTGCAGAGAGAATAGCTACATAAAGTCAATATTGGTAGGCACAAGATAGCCAAAAGTAGATTTTAAATATGTCTGTTGGTTCAGTCTGTGTGTCACAGATATATTGGCTCTATTTACTAAACTGCTTTTGTATTTTTATAAGTTGTCTTTTTTTTCAACTTCCATATATTTCTAGACAGCTAGCAAATTGTACCTGGGATTTTTTTTTTTCTTGGAATCTTTGTTTTTGTCTTTGGGAGACAGGGTTTCACTATGCCATTCAGGGTGGCCTTGAACTCACTTTGTAGCCCAGGCTGGCCTCCAGCTCCCAAGAATCATCCTGCTTTAGCCTCCTGAGTGCTGGGATTACAGGTGTGTGCCACCACAACAGGCCACATTTTTCTCAATCTTAAACTGGGAACTCTTTAGTTCAGTAGACAATTCTGTATTAAGCTCCAGCCCCAGGATCTAGTACATTAACTACTCAGAAAATGAACCTCAGGCAAATCACGTATCTCTACAACATCTCCTTGAATATTGTGAACCTCAGCTACTTTCTCCATAAAGGTAAAAAGTAAACACTGTACTCAATGAGGTGCATTTTCCAGTGCCAGAATTGTTTGTTATTTGTTCTCACAAAGTTTTCAAGCTTCTCAGTGGACCTTACAATATAATGGTAAAACGCAGACTCTGGAGTGACCATCAGCTTCTGTGCTAGCAATTCCATGCACTAGCTTTGCAACCTTGGTCCATAGCAGGCAGCCAAGTTAGACAGAAATATTATAGGCAGCCAGACAGGGCCAGGCCCTCAAGGACACAATACAGAAGACAAGATACTCTGCAATTGTATGAGAGACAGATGCCCCTGCTGTGGACTAGACCTAAAGACTAAAGATCGAACAAAGGCTAATCTCCCTAAAGATTAGCCTCCGGGATAGATCATCACCCTGAGGAAGCCAGGCAGAATCACTAATCCAACTACTACCAGCTGGCTACTGGATAAAGTCCTGTACTATGTATATGCCCCCTTGCTACCTGACTTGCTTTCCCACTTGGTCCTGGACTTAATCAATTTTACTTGAGCAATGGTGCATGTGATCCCATTGGTTGACCATAGTTTTATCCCACCTCATGCCCACCTAAGCAGATTCCCATGTTCTCCACCTTAGACACACATGGTTTTATACTATAAAAGTCCCTGGAAGAGACAGCTTTCTGGGGACCACTTGCGCAGGGCTCCCCTCCAGTCCCTCTCTCATATAGAAGCTTTCTTTCCCCCAATAGATATATTCTGCTCATAACCTCTGCTTGTTCCTAAAATTCATTCTTTGGTTTTAGAGAACATGAACTCATCCCAGGTACCTTTAAGGTCTGGAGTTTCATTCCCCTGTATCACTATCAGTCCCCTTCTTTCATTCTCCATGCTTCAAATGATCCATCTGGGGGCTGGGGAGATCGTTCAGTAGAGTAAGTGCTTACTTGGCCAGTTCAAAGGCCTGAGTTCAAGGTCCAGTTCCACAAAAAAAAAAAAAAAAAAAAAAAATTGCTCCATCTGTGAAATGGTCAACCAATGAGATTACAAGTGCCACTGCCCAGGTAAAACTGATTAAATCAGAATCAAATGGGGAAGCGAGTCACACAGCAAGCAGGTCTGAATAGAGGCCAGGGTCTCTTCCTGTTGGGGGTTGGGTTAGTGACTCTTTCAAGGTGATGACACTATTTACAAGACCAATCCCTGATGCCCATCCCTAGGGAAGTATGTGGCTGTATTTTTTACTCTTTTGTCTTGAGGTCTGGCCCATAATGGGAATATCTGTCTCTTCCAAAGTTGTAAAGTCTAGCCCTGTCTGACTGTATATATTTCTAATTTAACTACCTATGACAAAATTATATTATTATAGTTTGCATGAGGGCTCAGTGTATAATCCAAATGAAATCTGTGTCAACTCCAGTAAGATCTCAATTTTTAAAAAATATTATTTATTTATTTATTTATTTATTTATTGAGATAAGGTCTTTCTACATAGTTCAGGCCGGCTTGAACTAACTATGTAGCCCAAGCTGGCCTCAAACTTTCAATCATCGGCTTGCCTCACCCGCTGGATTGCTAGAATTACAAGCATGAGCCGCCACATCCAGCTATCTCAATCTGTGATGAAGACCATTATGAAGCCAGCCTGAGTAAGACTTAAATTAACCAACTGACTCTCCATGTTTACTTGTGAGTCTGTCCAAAGCCTAGGCCCTCTCTCTGGAGATGGTGGTGGACTCACAGTTACCAAAACTGTGAGTCACTTGTCGCTGCCAGGGCCTGCAATGGCCAGTGAAGCCCTAAAGCCTCAAAGGATAAGATAAAGTCATACTAAGGGATACCTGGCTCCCACCCCAACTGGATAAAGACTGGAGCCTCAGGAGTCTCACTGGGGTGGAGACCTTCTTGAAGTCAATAGAGCTCTCCTACATTCACATAATGCCTTACTGGGTAACTCGAACTGTTCTCAACCTTGAGTATTCCTCTCCCTTGTTCTGAAAACTAAATAAATACAGGCCACCCAGTAAAGATCTTCCATTAGCCCAGACAGAATCTGCAGCTCTGTGAGAGGGTTGGTCTTCCTGAAGCCCTGAAACCAATCCCTTTGTCTTTTATATTTAGCTTTTACCTCTTTGGGGAGATTACAGACCTGATCCATCTGCAATAACTAAGGGATAATATTTTTTTTTTCAAAACTGATTAATAGGACAGTTTCAATAGTTAATGCCTTGTACATTATTGTCTTCTTAGTGATTATTCATATTACAAGATACAGACAGGATATCTTGTCCAAACACTCTTAGGACAAATCATTCTTCTCATTGATTTAAGCAAAGTAGGTGTATATTTATCCTAACTATACTGTATATACAAATACAGAATGGACCTTCCTTTTTTATCCCCTTCTTTTGTTTAGTCCTGTCAGATATGGGTATTCCATTGGCATCTAAATACTATAGGTAAGTGAATTCAGCATAACAATTCAACACAGTCTAGCAGTCCAAATAGTAGTAGGTTATCCATAGAAGTTGTTGACTTGAGTCTTTCACAGCTCAGCATATTAATATGGCTTTACTTTATATACCTCGTTTTTATACTTTTCTGCTGGATGATTAAGACTAAGATAAAGCAAGACCTATATAATAAGAAATGTAGCTTTTGTAGCCGATAAGGTCAGTCAAGTTCCCTCAGGATTTAACCTATAACCCTGTATAGGATAATATTAAACTGGTAAATCTCCATCTATTATAATTGTTATGGTAAATTCATATAGACTCCGAAACCTTACTGAAAAGATTTGATATCTGTAAAACATGAATGATTTATAATTTCATTTTTGAAGCTTCCTATTTAATCTGGAATTAAACTCACAACCTTACGCTTGATAGGCAGCCATTACACTGCTAAGCTATATCCCCAACCCTGATTTAAAATTTCAGAGAAGAACAGATCCATAAGAACTCAATCTCTTGAACAACAGAAATGGTGCCACAGCTTTAGTACATCCCTGCTATGTGCTACAGAGGTGGTACTTGACCTTAGAGATGCCATGAATCCTTTTGGTGGACAGACCACTCTGTGGGGCTCTGCACTTGACTTGGACAAGGCTGCAGCATTTATTAGCTTTTGTTCCCATGTCCAGAGCTACAGACAGAAAAACCAATTTTCTCCTGAGGCTCCTTAAACATGCAGACTTGGTGTGCTCCTCCAGGGGGTTAAATCTTCCTCTGCAACAAGTCTGCTTAGCTTCTTTATGAACTTTAAAATGTGGTACGGAAGCTCTGTCTCACCAGGAATGAAGGAAGATACCTTTCCCACTGTAAGTAAGCTGAATGCAGTAGTACCTTGGTTCATGAACTTAATTCATCCCCCAATTCTAGAATAGATGGTCACACCCATTTCTACACTATAGAGTCTTATTGGTCATCCTATGAAGAGTTGCAAAAAAAAATTGCCAACCACTTCTGTTTGTGAACCAAATTGTTCACAAACAAAAATGTTCATGAACTGAGGAACCACCATATACAACAGTCGCCATTTATAAAACAAGTATATTTTAGGGTCTTTAGTAGGCACATTTTTGCTACAAATATTTATTTAGTTTGTTCTTTTGAGACAGGGTCTATATAACCCATGAAGGTCCTGTACTCAGTGTCATGATCCTTCTGTCTTAAGTCTCTCAGGGCAGGGAGCAGAGGCATGTGCCACCACACCCAGCTCAACTGATGACTTAAAAGACATTCACTTCATGCATTTACAAGTGATAAATTTGGGCCCAGGTTACAGCTCAGTGGCACAGTACCTGCCTGGCCAATAAGAGGTCCTGAGTTCAATTTGCAGTACCAAAGGAAAAAAAAGTGATGAATTCATAACTTATAAAATATGATTGAGCTACTGTGACCTTATAAGAATATAACCACCGACTGTATAAAAATATGCACAAGGGTAAAAAAGCTACATTCTATATTCTGCCACAGAAAACAGAATAATCCTGGTAGAATGACAAAGGTGCTGAGGGTTGAGAGGTACATGGCAGTGGGAACATATGGTCAGTGGGATGAAATTCAGGGTCAGGAGAGAAAAGAGGCAAGCGTAGGATAATCGTGAAGAAGGAAAATTTGGAATAGGATGGAGAATGAATTGAGTGAGAAGATAAAAGAAAACCTAAATATAAATAACTTTGTACCACTTGCCTTTGCGCAGGATAAAACTGTTTAAGTCTTGAAGAATTTGCAAGTGGAAGGGCCTGTGTTTAGGTTATGATTATTATCTATTAAGCCATGTTACAGAAGACAATTGCACATGTGTGTGTGTGCTCATGTGTGTGTTTGGTTTGGTTTGATGTCACTCCCTCTTGGATAGCTGGTGTTTAGGTTTTGAAGGAGAACTGGAACAAAGGTGGTCCCAGGTTGTCAAAGGGCCAAACTAGAGCTGCCTCAGTGGAGCAGATGAGGACAAGAAAACAACAGAGAAAGACGCCCCAACCCCTGAGAATTCTCATGGTGACAGTGGGAGATCAGCAGGGGCAGTTCCCCAAGCCAGAAAAGACTAAGACCTGAGAACCAAATCAGATGGATGGAGAGATGTAAAAACCAACAACATAAAGAAAGCCAGCAAGGAGGAGGGGAGATAAAGACTCACTAGACTCCAAGACCCGTGCTGTGTGAGAAGATAGCAGCCTTACTCATCAGTCACCTCGGTTTTCAGCACCAAAAGTTAGGCTGATATTAAGGCCTGGAGACAACTGGGCCCAAACAAAGCAAAAAGAGTTAGGAGCATGCTAAGCACAGGGCCGTCATCAGGGGTCTAAGGCTAAGACTTTAGCCACCCCAGAAAGGCAGGCATGAGCTTTCAAGCCTGTGTTAGGAGGTGTAGGAGGGGCCAGGGAATGGAATGAGGTGTGGATTGAGGAAGTTAGCTGGATGTAAAAACAAAACAGAATTTAGGTGTTGGTCAGTAAGGCTTTAAAATAACAGTAACACTGTCTACTTTGAACAGTGTTCCAGTTTAGATCTGAAATGGCTCTCAAAAGTCCTACATTTGGAGGTGTGGTCTGCCCCAAGGTGGTCACCAGGGATGGGATTCAGAAGGGTGCGTTTCTGTTCTGGCCCCTCCACTTTCCCTCTGCTTCCGGGCTGTCGTGGGTCGAGCCGCCTTCCTATATAATCAAAGGCAGCCATTCCTGCCTTTGATCCAGCTGACCACAGACAGAATCTACTGAAAGTGTAAAGCAAAATAAACTCTCTTCCTCTAAATTGTGGGTACCTGGTGTTTTGTCCCATCACAAGAAAGTGACCGAGACAAAGAGTTCAGGCTTGTTGTCTTCTAGGACATCTTGCATTCTAAATTTGTCTTATGCTCTTAAGATTGCTTTCAGGTCAAACTTCTCAGGAAGACCACTGGGACGCATACTCACTGCCTCATTTCAGGAGCCATGTAACTCTTAGGGACATCACTCTACACTCTAACAGAAATATTACAAGAGGTCTCTATTGCGATTCACCTTAAAAAAAAAAAAAATACTATGGCAGCCCCTACACAGGCTGTTGTCTCATTATCTCATCAGTTTGTCAACCTGTTAACCTGTTTATGATAATCAACCCTGGATGTGGGGGACTGCTGAGGAACACTTGCTATGCTGAAAAAGCAGCTGCTTCACCCCTATTTGTTTTCTCTGCTTTTTCCACAAGGACCCCAGCTCCACTACACCCCCATATTAAGGGAGACACTTTGGTGTGTTAGTAAACAATATAATTTAAAAACAAAAAGAGGTCCATATAAAATCACAGTGCCCCTACCCACCCCTGGCAACCACAGGAGAGACTGAACTCTAAACTCCAAGCCCATACCAAGTAAATACAGGAAAAAAATGAAATAAAACAAAACAGCAATGCCAAAGAAAACTACCCCTTAAAAAAAAAAATCTAAACCACCAGACACAGTTCTGAGTTCAAGCTGGCATCTAAACCTACAATGGTACAGAGAATAAGTTAAACTACAAAGCCCAAGAGCAGAGTACAAATTAGCTCTTGCATTACATGCAGGCCACACTGGACCCCGGAGAATGAAAAGCTAAGACTGATTCCTGCCTCAGGATACCCAGAGAAAAAAAGCTTTCCTGTTGCCCATAAAATGCTAATAAGGGCCCAGTGGAAAAGCACATTAACTGACTAGTATATTTATTTTAAAGTCTGTGATTTGATTTTTTTGTCTGATCAAAGTTCCTGAAAGGTCTGTGGGTAGCTTCGGGATGATTCTGGAGCTACAGTTACAGGGTTATCTTGCTCTTACATTGGTTTCTGTGTGTCCTAAGAGTGGCTGTCATTCAAGGTCATATGAAGTCTTAAAGCTAAAAAGGAAAACATCTTTGCTCTTCTTTCTGCGGCTACTAAGATAATATACTGTTCAAGGTTACTTAACAGGCTGTTATTTCAGCCGGTTCTCATGAAAATGCAATTATCTGTGAGTTGAGTTGGAGACAGAAATGTGCAAGGAACACTCTAAAACCCAAGACATCATCACATTAAAAAAGTTTTAAAAAGACAGAAAAATTAAGAAAGTTTATACATAAAAATTTTATTAGTATAAAACTAGAAAATCTAGGTATATCAAGAGATTTTTGGAGGATGTTTTGTTCAGGTTTCTTTTGGTCTTTTTTTTTTTTTCTTTCTTCCCCCACCCAGCTCCTTGGGTGGCACTGAGGAGCAAATCTTTAGCTTTGAGCAATGTACCTACATTCCCAGAGCCCTCCCTCATTGGCTTGCTTGCTTGCTTGCTTGCTTTGAGGCAGTATCTCACTATGTAGTTCAGACTGGCCTTGAACATACTCTATAGCCCAGGCTGGCCTCAAACTCATAGTGATCCTCCTGCCTCAGCTTCCTGACATTTGGGATTATGGCATGTACCACCACAGTGGCTTTCTATCAGTGATCCTTTAAGGCTATCAATCTTTTAAGTCAGTGCTCACTAGAGAAACTGATTTCATATAAAAGAGATAAGGTCTGGGGAGATAGCTCAGTGGCTTAAGGCCCTGCCCAGCAAGCTCAAGGACCTGAGTTTGATCCCTACTACCAAAAAATAAATCAAAAATAAAAGATAGAGATAGATTATTGAATAATAGATGATAGATGGATGATATAGACACATAGATGATAGAGTTATTTATATGGTAGACAGAGAATGACTGCCTGCAGAACCTAGTAATAAGGGCCATCCACACACCAGAGATTCAAAGGATCCTCCTGTGCAAGTCCTCTCAGGAAGCCGAAGGGTCAGCCCTGGAAGCCAGGCGGTGGGCATCCAAGGCAGTGGTGAAGATTGGATCTCCTCCTCCTTTCTCCCTTTTTGTTACATTCAGGCTACAAGCCTCTTGATTGGTGCCACTCGCATCCAAACCCATTTCTACACTCTTTTAAGTATTTGTTAAAGCAGGGCCTATTTTTGGGCACCAAAATCTATGCTTACTTCCTACTGCCATTGCGCCACAGACATTATGACTGAAACACAAATTTATTATCTTACACACAGTTCTGGAGGTCAGAGATTCTAAGTCTGTGTGTCAACAGGGCTGCATTCTTTCTGCAGGCCCTAGAGGTAGAACTTATTTTCCTTTCTTCTGAAACTTCTGGAAACTACCTGCATTCTTTGGTCTATGGCTCCTGCCTCCACCTTCCAAACCAGCACTATAGTATTTTACTCATTTCCCCCCTTCAAACACACACACACACACATACACACACACACACCCCACACACACCCTTCTGCTTCCAATATCACAACCCCTCTGATTGTGAACTCCTATGTCCCTTTTATAAAGACCTTTCTGATGACATTTGACCCATACAGATACCTGAGGACAGTCTCTCTACCTCAAAATCTACAAGTAAATCACATCTACAAAATCCCTTTTGCATGAAAGATTCTGGGTGTTATACTGGGAACATCTTGGTGAGGAGGCATTATTTAGCCTACCACATTCACTAACCACCTACAATGGACTACATGTGTCCGTACAGTGGTAAAAATCTGTATATGCTTTCTGCTTTTAAGAAATGTATGATCAAAAGAAATTATAGCCTGCTTTGGCAAGCACAAGGACTGGGGTTCAATCCCCAGTCCACTTGGAGTAGGTCATGGGGAAATCACTGACAATAAAACTACACTAAAAAAGAAAGACATGTATGATCCATGAGGGAGAGTCAGACATTAGTCCCCAAATCACACAAGTGATCATACCAATAAATAATTATGGGCAGAACCAAGAGCTTGAAGGCTGACAGAGCCAGGGCTATGTGGTTTTCCAAGAGCAGCAGGATTTCACCTGAGGCTGGCAGGATGGTAAAGAGCCACTCTGTGAAGGCTGGCAGAAGATGTGACAGGCCAAGGGGTCCCCAAGTGCAAAAGCACTAGAGAGAGATTTTGGAGTAAAGAATCAAGGAAACTGGGGTTAGTAAGGTAAGGCTGCACAGGTGAGAAGACCCAGATTCGGCAGCAACTTTGAGAGTATGGCAGCAAACATAGGTTTTTTTACTGAAAACATAATAGGCATGAGTTGAGTTTTTCAGTGGGCACAATTACTCTGTTCTGTGGAGGATAACTAGTGACTCTGGGCCAGGAATGAACAAGAAGGGAAACACAAGTACCTAGGGAAAGGAGGACAGGAGCCTGTGCCTGTAATCCCAGTGCTTGGGAGGCTGAAAACAGAAGAATCACCACAATTCTAATCTACATAGTGATACCCTGTAGACTCTGTAGAACCTGTCCAAATACATTAAAAAAAAAAAATGAGTTTACCTGTCCATTGGGTGTCCCAGCCAATTCCCTGGATGACACCGGACATCCACACAAGTACCTAGGGAAAGGAGGAAAGGAGCAGCCTGAACAGGGTACATGGCCATTAAAACAGCTAGATGTAAGATACATCTTGGACCAAACACAACCCTCAGCGCGTGGTATGATGTAGCGTGAGTCCAGGCTCCAGGACAATGATAGCAGAGCTATGGCCCATTGCCACAGGCACCTGTTGGCTATCACTGAAAGCTCTAGAAGGTTCTCAGTCACTGCTCCAGGGGAGTGAGGCAAGAGATTAGGATGTGGCAGGCTGGTTGGAACACAGGATGCAAGCAGGGAATCAGGAGGGTCCAGACTGGAGTCTGAACACAGGCTATAGCCTGCTCCAGGGGCTAAATAACAGGATGTGACCCATCCGCCACGGCTAGGATGTACAGGCAGGCTGAGCAACTCCCAATAGACTGGAACTGGCAGGATGCAAAAGACACCTGTGACCACTGCCACTGTAGGCTTGCTGCTCTGCTCTTTCGATTCCTGCAAAGGTCTCCCTTTGCATGAGGACATGTCTATTCTTGTTCTCCTGTTGTGCCCTTTTCTTTCTTTCTTTCGTCTTTTTTTCCTTCATTCTTTAATTTTCTTTCTTTACTTTAAATAAAAGTTGAGAGCCAGCCAGATAGCTCAGCAGAGTAAAGCAGCAGCTAGGGCTTGCCATGCCAGCCCCGTCCGCAGGGCACGCTGAGACAGCAGTTCAGACTGGGCACGGCATCCTGTGCCTGTAATCCCAGTGCTTGGGAGGCTGAAAACAGAAGAATCACCACAATTCTAATCTACATAGTGATACCCTGTAGACTCTGTAGAACCTGTCCAAATACATTAAAAAAAAAAAATGAGTTTACCTGTCCATTGGGTGTCCCAGCCAATTCCCTGGATGACACCGGACATGATGCCATCCCACAGCGGTATAGCATGGACACAGGTAACATGAGAAGTGCAGCAGGTCAATGCAAACAGCACATTAAAGGGACTAAGACACAAGGGAGGAGAACGGGCCATGTTCGACTAGTAGGGAAAATGGAACTGGGGTGGAAGACCAGGGCTAAAGACCAGAGTTGGGAGGCAAGGGCTAAAATCTTCACTGGCAGGGGACCATGTGAAAAAGATGTCAAGAATGGTTCAGAGAGAGCACAAACTATGGCAGGAGCAGCTTAGGGACAGTGGCTCGATCCCTGGCATCACACACCATGCAGGCCCTGCTCCAAGAGTGGGCTGAGCTGACCAGAATCTGGTCATAGGGGCACATGCCTATAATTCCAGCAAGGGGGAAGCTGAAAGCAGGTGGATCACTACAAGACCCAGCTGCATTGTAAAATGCTGTAACAAGCAAACACATTTAAAAATAAATTAGAGGGGCCAGGAGATGGCTCAGTGGAATAAGCACTTCCCTAGCAAGCACAAGGGGTCTGAGTTCAATCCCTGGTTCTGCCAAAAAAAAGTCAGAGGGCTACAGAGATAGCTCAACAGTGTAACAGTGTTGCCTGATACCAAATAAATAAATCAATTAATTAATTTAGTTAAAGGGCCAGCCAATTAGCTCAGCAGACAAAGCACCTGTTTAGGCAAGCACAAGAACTGGGTTCAGTCCCTGGTGTGCTATGCCAGGTCTGCCCCCAGGGTGCTCTGAGACAGCAACTGAGACTGGGCGTGGTAGGGTGCACCTGTAATCCCAGCTCTTGGGAGGGTGAAAACAGGAGGATCACTACAAGTCTAATCTGTTAATGAGACCTTGTAGACCCTGTACTAAATACATTAAATAATAATAATAATAAGTAAATGAATAACACAAAAATTAGAACGATAGTTGGAAAGGCTGAAGCAAGAGGACTGCCATGTCAGAGCCCACCCTACACAACCCAGGGACTTAGCAAGAGCCTATCCATGAAACAAAACAAAAAAGTGAAGAGCAGCTCAGAATGTAGTTCAGTTAAAAGCGCTGCCAGTAATGAAAATAAGTAAATAAATCAACGTATGATGGGGGCCTGAATTTTTTTCCGTTTCCTTATTACCTCATACAAAGTCTAGAAGGCTTACAGAGCGAGCTACTCACTGGTTCAGTCACAAGAAACATAAATAATGCTGCTTTGTGGGTCTTTATTGCACTATGTAAATTAAAGGTATAACACTTTTATATGCTTGCAATTGAATAGTTATCATAACGTTTGGTATACACACTGCATTTAACTCACTTTCTTAATTTTCAGAGAGTTGTAATCAGATATCATAGTTTAGAACTACTGCCAAAACATACATCCTAAAGTGTGCTGACTTACCTGTATCTCTTGATAAGGGCTCTAACATAAAGTTCCTTTCACTGTAAGATATTACCATTCTTTAACTTTAAATTTTGAACATAGTAATAACACATTAAAACCCAAATAGAAACATAACAGTGAAAAGGCTCACTGTGGTTTTCCTCCTTTCTGTATGCAGTGATATTACATTTTCTGTTTCTGTGCTCCTTTCTTAAATTGCGTTCTTACTCCTGATGGACATGTGGGTGGCTTCTGATCCTCCATTATTACATGCAATGCCACACCAAATCGCTTGTTCATATATCACTCCACGTGTGCACAAGAAAATACAAGCCATTCCTAATTAAATAACCATCAATAGCGATACTAAGTCATTCCAAACTCTCCAGTTCTGTTCATGTGGTTACAAATGTCCGCTTATTCCTAGCCATGAAGGATGTTTTGACACCAAGTAGACCAATGTGCTACTGTATGTAATGTTCTAAGGACATTGGTTAAGAAGATAGAAGATGCCAGTTCATCCACATGTGTATTAATGTAAGAGTTGTGTATTAAGAAACATAAATCTTGGACAGGCAAGAGCAGAGGGACCAGGTTCAATCCCCGTATGCATGCCATGCTGGCCCTGCCCCCTGGTGTGCTGAGCTAGCAACAGAGTCTGGGCATGGTGGTATACACCTGTAATCCCAGCAATGGGGAGGCTGAAAACTGGAGAAGCACTATGAGTCTGAGCTATGGAATGACCCTGTACCAAATACATTAAAAAAAAATCTTGTTGACTTCTTTATGTTGTTGACTTCTTATATCTATATATTAACCAAGCTTCTACATGGCTAGGAATATGTTTGCTCTAGTGTTATTGAATTTTAATGCCAATTTCATTAATAATATCATCCTTTATAACAGGATAGCACATGGCCTTAAAATAACCATAAAACCCATGAGAAACTCTGAAGATACCCACCCATAAATTGCTGAAGCTTATAACAGCAAGAAAAGCGAGATAAATTAATTACCAAGAAACACTGGAATGTGAATGCATAGAGCAGGTGGCAGAACAGTCCACAGGGAACTTAAGAAGTCCTGTTTCCTGAAATACTTGTATGGAATAGAACTAAAAGCTAGAAAACTAAACTCACAAGAACAATCCTTCTTTAGTAGAAGACACAAAATGACCCAATAGATTTTTTTTTCTTTCAAAATTCTAGGATTCAATGAACACAGCCTGTAAGAGCCTCTTTTGTTGGATGTGTTTGTCAGGGTCTGCATTCATTACTTTGCTTCAAAACAGCATTGTTTGTGACAAAGAGAACCTCGTTAAGCAGTATTAGAACTGGTTTACATCCCCAGACACATGACTTTGATCTATATTCTAAGCCTGCCCCTGGGCATTTCCCCTAACACTGCGCAAATCTGAAAGCAGCAGTGCTTGTTCGCTGTGATTTTCACTGGGTTTTGTTTATATTTCTTTGTAGCATCATTTTGTATGAACTTTCCCAGACTCATTTGTAATGTATTTACCATCTGTATGGTTGCATCGCTCACATGCTGGCTGAATTAAAAGTTAGTCAGAAAATATTAGCTATGTGATTTTGGCAATAGGCATTAAGATCTGCAAATGTGGGGGCCTGCCCATTAGTTCAGTTGTCTAAGTGACTGATTAAACAAAGCCATCAGGATGCTGTGATTCGATCTCCAGATCCTCAAGCCATACCAGACCTGCCCTGAAGGCCTCCTGGGCCAGCCAAAAAAAAAAAAAAAAATCTTCAAATGTCTCACTGTTCTCCAGATGTCTGTAACATTTATCTTTTGGGGATCAATTAAAGCATTGATTTTAAAGACATGGAAAATGTATGTACTATTCAAGACCAAGGGAATTAGGCAGGTCTGGTGGCACATGGTTGGAATCTCAGCACTCAGGTTGAGGGAGCAGTATAGCCAAGAGTTTGAAGCCAGCCTGGGCTATGTAGTAAGTTTAAGGCCAGCCTAAAAGGCAGTCTCAAAAACAATTTCAAAATCAGTGAATCTGGAGCTTGGGACTCCAGAAATAAGTGCTTCATCCAACTAATATCTTAGTGGAACTGACTTCATGCACAAGCATGGTGTAAGATCCCTATCAGAGGAGAGGAGAAGGAACTGCCAGTCAATTGCAGCGTAGGCTCAGTATCTTATTTTCTGTCTTCAGAACAGAAGCCTGCTCTTGCTCCCCACCTTCTACCCACACTCAGCCCACCGGAAAAGCAGTTACTCTTCTCAGGCACAGTGTCAGGGTGAGCTGTCGGAATAAGAGAGTAGTGGAGGGGCTAGACGCCAGGGAACAGGAATGAGAGGTCACTACCTGAAGGCCAAGATGCGGCAGACACACACACAGCGAAGAGATGTCGGGGAGCAGGTCAGAAACATGCCTCCCACGCAGAGCTAAATTGAGCAGACAGCAGGGCAATCGCTGACTCCGGCGCAGGGCAGCACAATGAGATGTCATAAAGCTGAGCGTGAGGCTAACTGGACGCTTGGAATCATTCATGTAACAAGTAGTGAGAACCGGTGCACTGGCTAGGAGAGAACACGGACTTGGAGAGACTGTAGCATCCCCTTCCTCACCAATGGTAAGAGGTGAGAGAACAGGAGAGAATTACAGATGGCAGGTTTGGGGTCAAAATCCTACCATTGCTACAATCCCCTCCTCTATCTCTTAGATGTTTGCTTTGCTTTGCTTTGAGACGGTCTCTCCATGCAGGGCAGGCTGGCATTGACTTTATCTTGAAGGTCCAAAGACCCACTTATTATCACTTCATGACCTTGGAGTCCTGAACATCCAGTACAGAAGCTAAAACAACACAACTCTGTATCTCAATCAGCTAAAATGCAATGAGGTGCACTTGGCCAACTGGCCCTGTAGGCAGCCGTGAAATGTCACAGACAGCCAGTGATAATCCAGCCTAATCCACCCTCGACCTTCCGCCCGGGGCCTCAGCAGCTTCTGTCAGGCAGGAAAAAAAAAAACAAAAAAACTGTGGTGTATTTGGTCTAGAACACAGGGGCTTGCTCCGTCTGTCTAGATGTATAAGAAGGCACATTCTAAACTCTCTAATCCTAAACCTAAAGCAAATAACTATCTACAGTCAAAGTAGCAAAAGCATTTGTCACACCCAGGAACAAGCTGTAAACACAACTGATAAATACTCAGACATATACATCAAAGCAAAGAACTAATAAATGAACTGGCTCTTTTTCAGATTAAATATAGGCCTGTTCACAATAACACTGATGATTTTACAAGAATTCTACAGTTTTCCAGTTCTGAAGTTCCACAACTTTGTGAGCTGGCACCCACCCACCTGCAATCCCTGAGCTCTAGATGTCAGAGGCAGGAAGATGTTGAAAACGCATACCCAGCGGTGGCATTTGGCAATTCAGCAAGACCCTGTCTTTAAAATAAAACAAAACAAAGAAAAAAAACCCCAAAAACTCAAATAGGAATCCCAGGCATAGTGGTGCAAGCCTGTAATACTACCAGCACTCAGAAGGCTGAGGAAGCAGAATCAGCCCAGGTGAAGCCAGCTTGGGCTACAAAATGAGTCTGAGGCCAGATTGAACTGCACAGTCACAAACCCTGTCTCTAAGAGACAAAAAAAAAGGATAAGAAAAAAAACCCAAGAAAGGTGCTGGGGCTGTACCTCGAGGTGAAAGCCTCCTGTTTAATCTCCAGTACTGATATAGGAGGTAGGGCATCACAAAGCTAGCTGGGAAAATAAATGGGACCTCTCAATCACAAGACTCTAGCACAGCATCAAATAATTCCCAGGACCTCCATATGTAGAACTTCTCGCAGATTCTCGCGAGATGTGGACAGTGTTACAAATGATGTGACAGGGCTGGGGAGATGGCTCAGTGGAATAAGCGCTTTCCTGGCAAGCCTAAGGCCCTGAGTTCAATCCCTGGTTCCGCCAAAAAAAAAAAAAAAAAAAGAAGGACCTGGAGTATATTTAATTGGTGAGCATTTACAAAGGAACCCCCAGAAAGAGTAACATACGTGCACACACACACACACACCAAAGCCACGTATTTTTTAGTATAACTTTAAATTATTGCTTGTCCACTGTAATTTCTGATAGGGTGAGGCCCAAGCACACACTGCTGAATTATCACTGCCCTGATTCACGACTAAATGCCCAAAATAACAGCTTATTTCCCGGATGACCACAGCCTTCTTCCCCACTCCAGCCCCACACAATTTCAACTTTCTTTAACCTTTCCCGCCCAAACAAGGGAACTTCCAATCAGCTCCTTCTGTGTCACTGAACCTGTCCCTCAAACTCCAGCCCTAGCAAAGGTCCACGAAGTCTCAGCCTCTCTGTCTTAGGTCAGAGAAACTCCCTGTCACCCTGCCCTTGATCTTGTCTTCAGAGTTAATAAAGGCTTCCCCCCTCCCCCACGCCCCATTGCTGCTTCTCTCCTGCACCTCCACTGCCTCCAGCACTGAAAAAAATCTAACAATTCCCGCTTTTTAAAATTCATCAGTGAGGCCCTGAACACCCTGTAGACCTTTCTCTAAAATACAAAACATAAAATAAAATAAAATTTATCTTCTTTTCCATTCAAGATTTTTGGAACATACCTCCCTCTGTGTTTTTTCTCTCTCCTCTCTGTCTCTGATTTATTTACTGTAGTGACATTGAACTGAGGACCTATGCACCGAGCTCCCAGCTGCTTGTTATTTTTTAGAGACAACATCTCCTGAGCCACTAAATAGCCTAGGCTGAGCTTGAACTTGCAAGTGTTCCAAGTCAGTCTCCTGAGTGCTATGTCTGCAGGTACGCACCATCACACCCAGCTCCTAAATCATTGTTTATGATTTTTTCTTTTCCAATAACCACTGAACAGAAGAAAAATGTTTTGAAAAAGCTATTTTCAAGACCTGGCATGGTGGCACACACCTGTAACTCCAGCTCTGGGGAGACTAAAACAGAAGGATGACTATAAACACAAGCTGCATAGTGAGACCTTGTTCCAAATGCATCAATTTTTTTAAACTATTTTTCTTTTAAAAAGAAAAAGCTATTTTCCCACAAAAAAAGGCATGCATTGTACAAACAGAAAAATATTTGTGTGATAAGTTTATTTTTTTCTGTATTTTTTAATGAAGGGTCTAGAGGGTGTTCAGTCTCACTACTAGATCAGACTCATAGTGATCCACCTGTTTTCAGACTCCCAAGAGCTAGGATTACAGGTGTGCAATACCATACCCAGTCTCAAGTGCGTCTCAGTGCACCTCAAGGGCTAGGTAGCACGGCAGGCCCAGGGACTGAACCCCCTGGCCCCTGTGCCTGTTTGCAGGCATTTTAACCCACTGAGCTATTTGGCCAGCCCTGTGTGATAAGTTATGCTCCTTCTAATAATGTGATCTAATTTCTAAGCTACATTAAAGATATAAATACTCAATTTAGATTTGTGGATTTAAAAGAGTTTATTATAAACCTAGATAGAATTAATACTTGGACCTGGTGTTATACAGAAAAGTCTACTTCTGCTTTAGTCCTACATTTATCATTGATATTGTGAACCACAGGATACATCTTAGGATGAAACCACAAATACAGTTGTGTTCATGAATGTGTGCAAATGTGAATACAGCCTCACACTTCCATCTCAGTTGATTTGTAGAGAATTGGATTTCAGTGGCCTTGGCTGGCTAACCACTGACATGTGCTGTCAGACGGGTCCACAGGCTCAGGAAGCCACCCCCAGCCCCAGGGAGAGGGGCATTTACCCTCTGCTGTGTTCGCTGTCCAGTGCATTTGGGCAGCTGTTCAGGGGGGTGTCATTACACACCGAGCCTGCTCTTATTTACAGCTGTAAAATGAGCAGGTCAGCTACAATTTCCTCTTGCACTCAAAAGGAATGGCAGTGTCATACAGAAGGGAGATGACCTCAGGGTAAACAGGCTGTCAGGAAAGAGAGGCCAGATTCTCCCGCTCCCAATAAGGAAACCCAACACATCTCCCCCATGGGGGCCAGAACTTTCCATAGGGCTTCCCTAGAGCAGCTACTGTTATTTAAAGGAATTGTGGTTACTGAGCCTAAAGGGACTTAGACACAGCTTCTTTTTTTTTCTTTTGTGGTACTGGGGATCAAGCCCAGAGCCTTTCGAGCTGAGCCATAGGCCACCTGTTTGGTTTTGTTTTTTATTTTTAGTCGAAGCCCCGCCAAGTCTCCAGGTTGCCCAAACTGAGTTCAAACTCGTGAATCTTCCGATTGCAGTCTCCCAGAGAGGCTGTTTCACAGTTACACGTGGCTAAGCAAGCTCTTCTCTTCCATCTTCCTTTACTAACCAAGAAGAGGTCATTCAAAGAAGTTAGCAACCTGTAACCTCAACTATATAAGCAACCCAAACACCTCAGGGTGGTCACAGTACAGAATCAAATCTTCATTTATGCCCAGGAACAACTTACTCATAAATCCAACCCCCTCAATTAATAAAACCACTATCAGCTTCCAGCTGTTCACTTTGCTTTTGTGATAAATAAGGAACAAAATAAAAAAAAAAAAAAATAAGGAACAAAATCTACAATTAGGAAAGCAATCTGGACAGCCACAGCTACTGTACGAAAGCACAACTTCGTTTTAATTCTTAGCGAGGCAGGGAAGTAGGGCGTGGCCAAGCCTGGCTGGGAAAGGAGGCTGGACCAGATCCCAGACACATGCGCAGTATGGTCCCTAAAGCCCTTACACAGGGACTTTTTGCGATAACTGGAACAAGTTTTCTATAGGAGGCCTATACCTGAAGTTAGACTGAGAAGTGATACAGAAAGACAGAACACATCGAAATTTGGCCTCTGTGTTCTTTTTTGTACAATGTCCATGGAGTTACTTGGCCCACTCACTGGGTCTTTAATGAAACTTTGCTACCATTTGTGTCTGTTTTGACTAATTCTTTGCTCATAACAGAAATAACGTAGAAACCACCTCCTAGAGACTCCAGCACCCCAAAGCCTGTAACATTAGCACAAGTCTGTTAGTATTACAGGTAGCTAAGTTAGGTGGAAATACAGGCAGTCAGCCGGGGCTGGGACCACAGTAGAAGACAACTGTGGCTGGAGACACTTTCCCTGAAGTCCAGACTTTAAGAAAAAGAACTACTCAGTCATATACTTCCCCTAGGGATGAACAGCAGGGATTGATATTCTAAGCAGGCATCAATCATCTTGGGGCAGAGGACTACACCACCCTAATCCACCCTTTCTAGGAAAGTCCCTGTCTGCTCCCTGTGCTTGCTATGTAGTTGCAGGATATCATAGCCAGTCGGATAGGGACAGGCCCTCGAAGGAAGTAACACAGAAGACAAGATACCTTACAACTGTGGAAGGAATGGGTGTTCCCACTGTGGGCCAGACTTAAAGACCAAAGATCAAACAAATGCCGACCTCCCTAAAGATTGACATTGAGATTGATCATCACCCTGAGGGAGCCAGAAGAATCATTAATCTGATTACTACTGGATGGCTGCCTGATAAAGTCCTGTTCTACATTCATGCCTGCTTGCTGTGTGACTTGCTTCCCCATTTGGTCCTGGATTTAATCAATTTTACCTGAGCAATTGTGCTTGTAATCCCATTGGTTGACCATAGTTTTGTCCCACCTCCTGTCCACCTGAGTTCCTATTCTCTCTACCTTAGCCCCACATGGTTTTGATAGAGGGAGAAAAAGTGATCTCGGGTGGGTGACCTCCAAGTGATACAGGGAACCTCCAAATAACACAGGGAAAAATGATCTCCTAACCTGGATGAGTTCATGTTCTCTAAAACCAAAGAATGAATTTTAAAAACAAATGGAGGTGATGAGCAGTATATATTTACTGAGGGCCCCCAAGCAGGTAGTTCCCAGGGAAGCTGTCTCTTCCAAGGACTTTTTTAGTGTAAAACCATGTGGGGCAAAGGTGGAGAAAATGAGAACTCCCTTAGGTGGACAAGAGGTAGGACAAAACTATGGTCAACCAATGGGATTACAAGCACCATTGATCAGGTAAAATTGATTAAGTTCAGGAACAAATAGGAAGTGAGTCACATAGCAAGGGGGCATGAATACAGAGCGGGATTTTATGGGGTTGCCATCTAGTAGCAGTAGGATTAATGATTCTTCGGTCTCCATCAGAATGATGGTCAATCTCAGATGTTGGTCTTCAGGGAGGTCAGCATTTGTTTGATCCTTGGTCTTTAGGCCTGGCCCATAGTGGGAGCATCCATCCCTCCTATAGTTGCAAAATATCTGGACTTCTGTGTTATCTCTTTCAAGGGCCTGGCCCTGCCTGACTGCCTAAAAATGTATCTATCTAACTAGGCTGCCTACAGCAGTTTCACACTATAAAAGTCCCTGGAAGAGACAGCTTCCCAGGGACCACCAGCTCAAGGCTCCCCTCCTGTCCCTCTCTTGGACAGGAGTTTTCTTTCCCCCAATAAATATATTCTACTCATAACCTCCGTTTGTTCCTAAAATTCATTCTTCAGTTTTAGAGAACATGAACCCATCCCAGGTATCTTTCAAGTCAGGAGTTTCACCTTTTCCCCTCTATCAATTAGACCTCCTCAGGGTCTAGGAAGCTCATGAATGAGAAAAGCTCTTGAGTACACATGGCAAAAATTTTAATTTCTCCTATTTTGGTCTCTGGAGTTCTAAGAACAAATGAAGTAACTCAACAGATGAAACATGTAATGGCTAAGGTAAACATTTTGTGGGCTTCCCCCTTCCCCTTTCTGCAGTTTCTGCCCTTTTCTTAGGCCTACTTTACTAGCTTTGCATTGATGATCCTTACCTGAGAGGTCACAGCTTGTGACAGAAATACAAAGCCCCAGCCTGTCAACAGACCTCCAATCTCCTCTGATCTATTCCAATTCCCCAATAAATTTTCCTATGTTGTTCCTTATAATATCATTCTTCAACTTCCGGGCACAAGAATTTGGCCTATCGGACAGCTAGCAGACTGGAGTTCCATTTACCTCTCCTATATCATTTACAGGTCCTATGTCAAGACCATGTCTAGAATACAGTCATTTCTGTCCTAATTACCAAGGATCAGAAAACAGAAATGAAACCATTTGAGGTACATCTTCTAGCTTCTCATTAAAAGGGCTTGTAAAAAGCACAGGGGCCTTGTAAAAGGGACAGGGACTTTTAGATTTAAGTTAAAGTGCCTGACCTGTAAACCTGTTGTTGTAGGCAGTTGAATTAGATAGAAATACTATAGGCAGTCAGACAGGGCTAGGCCCTTGATGGAACACAAAATACCTTAAACCTGGGCCGGGGAGATAGCTCAGTAGAGTAAGTGCTTGCCTGGTAAATGCAAGGTTCTGAGTTCAATCCACTGTACTGCCAAAAAAATACAAAACAAAACAAAAAAAATAAAAAGATACCTTAACAACTGCATATCTCAAGACAAAAGATCAAGCACATACTTGCCTAAAGATAAGCATCCAGGATTGATCACACCCTGAAGAAGCCAGGAAGAGTCACTAATCGAATCCCCTACAGGATAAGCCCCTGTTCTATATTCATGCCCCCTTGCTATGGTGACTCGATTTCTCATTTGGCCCTGCATTTAATCAATGTTACCTGACAAGTGGTGCTTATAACCTTACTAGTTGACCATAGTTTTGTCCCACCTCATACCCACCTAGTGAGTTTCTATGCTTTTCACTTTGGACATGCCTCACCTCATGGTTTTGCTCTATAAAAATCCCTAGAAAAGGCAGGGTCTTTGGCAATCTACTGGGATCCCCTGCTGTCCCTCTCTTGGACAGAACCTGTCTTTCCCCCAGTAAATATTCTTCTCTCAATCTCCATAGTTCCTAAAATTCATTCTTCAGTTTTGAACTCTTCCCAGGTATCTTTTGCTTTGGGAGTTTTATTCTCCTATAGCAAACTCATAAAAACGTAACAAACCACAGCTCCACATGGGCCAGGAAATGCCAGAGAAGCCAGGCTGTTTTTCAGGCTTGGTCCTTTTGCTCATTAAAGCTGGACCCGATCAGAGTGTATCTTTCTAGATAAAATTAAACAGCCACCAACAGTGCAAGTAGAGAGAAAAGGTTGCTAAATGGTTCGCCGCGATTAATTTTCATAAGCTTTTAAATGCCAAACACATAGTTTTCACTCATTTACTGCAGAACTCCAGTGGGAATTTTTGGTGAAAAAGCATCCACTTCCACATTACTTCCTCAATGAAAGGGGCTGGGATGCGGTGCAGTCGAGGATAGCAGACACCAGCGCTTCGCTCCCTCTTCCAAAACCGAAACGCGGTTTATTTCTCCCCAAAATTCACACTACACTGGAGAAATCTCTTAATTCCATGATGCTTCAACTACAGGACCCCCCTTGTCCGTCCTTTTCTTTCGCTTTGGAACAAGCTGCTTTTGATGTCATTCTAGCTTTTCCAGGGTGTAAAACTAGGAATTCATCTACAGCTCAATCTCCAGAAGCTCGGAGATTGGCAGCAAAGCTAATTACCTTAGATTAGCATTAGAATACAAGCCATCAGGGGCCCGGGTGGCGTTAGTAAATGAACGTCCTTAGGCTTCTAAGATCCTAGGAGCTTCCCGGGCTTTTCAGAGCTAGCGTCTTCCCACTTCTCTTACACACACCGGACAGGAAACCCCCGACAGCCAGTGGCCCCAGCCATCCTCCTTCTCCCAAATCCTCCACCTCCAGCGCATCTAAGAAATTCCTTTGCAGGGGCCAGGGAGGTGGCTCAGTAGAATAAACACTTCCCTGGCAAGTGCAGGGTCTGAGTTCAATCCTGGGTTCCACCGAAAAAAAAAGAAAAAAAAAAAATTCCTTTGCACACCTGGAAGCAAGCAGGCGAGGGAGCTGTGCGCTTTCTCTGATCTCACAAACACAAATGTAAAAAGCCCAGAGAGGGCGCATGTGGCTAGTGGAGGTTGAACAGCAGCCTGAGCTGAACAAGGCTAGAAGCTCCTGCCCAGATCGCGGGGACTATCCTGCCAATTTTTTTTTTAGGTCCTTCCCAGGGAAATAGACGTGCACCCGGATAATCACGAGCAGCCTTGTCACACGGAAAAGAAACCAATCCCGTACCTTCATGGTGTCTCTAGTCTCGAGGCTCCACGTGTTCCTCCGCTGCAGGATCCTGGCGGCCGCGTGCATGGCGGGGAGGCGGGGATACCTGAGCACTCCCCTGCGCGCCTGCGGATTGCATCAGCAGGAAGACGCCAGGCGGCGCCCCCAAACGCCCCCCGACGGCCGAGGCTCGCTCAGCACCAAGCCTCCCTCCCTCCGCCCCCGCCTGGGGGCGCAGGTGCCAAGCGGCCGAGACCGCCGGAGTCACAGAGTCCGGACAGCCCGTGCACCCCGCCGTGGACTCGACACGGGGACGTGACGTGGGGAGAAACCCACCCGAGATCACTGCGGTTGGCGTTTTCCGCACCCAGGACGCCCCTGGGGGCCGCCGCCCTCCGGGCTTCCTTGTCCCCTAAGTGACTCCCCCGCTGCGGACGAGCCAGCTTAGAATTACACCCTGGATCCTCTTCTTGGAAGGGGGAATCCTGTGGTCTCCCGAGTGTGAGAACCTGAAAGAATAAATAAAACCTGAAAGGTGTGATGGAAAGAGTAAATCGGAAAGAGACTGAATTTAGGGACTGAACGACGAACATGAGAGAAAGCAGAAAAGACAGGAAAAAAAAAGAAGGGGGGGTGAATGGAACTATGTGTATAGGATGGCCGAGAGGATTGCGCTAATAATTTCCATCAGGTTTGTGAAAATGGCAGTTAATGTTTGGAATATTCACCTTGACTGTCTGCTAATATCTGATCTGAGCAACTACCTCAAGGACAGCAACGTGTTGTACAAAACCCACCCTCGTCTTCTAGATGTGTACCATTTCTAATGTCTTATTAATTATTATTCTCTTTAAAATAAATGTTTAAAAAAAGACGAGGAAAAAAGCTTACTATTTCTTGAAAACAAGTGTTAAGATTCAATTATCTGGCCATATCTGTTAATCAGAGCAACAATTTCTTTCTTTTTTTTTTTTTTTTTTTTTTACTTTAATAATGGTCTACAGGGTCCCACTATATAGATCAAACTCGTAGTGATCCGCCTGTGTTCAGCCTTCCAAGAGCTGGGACTACAGGCGCGCACCTCCATACCCGTCTAATCACCATCTCAGAGCGCCCTCAGGAGCAGGGCCAGCACAGCAGGCCCGGGGATCAGAACCCTTGCCGCTGGGACTACCTAAACACGCACTTTAATCCTCTGAGCTATTTCGCCAGCCTAAAACTTGACTAAGTTTTTATTTATTTATTTATTTATTTAGTGATACTGCGGATCGAACTCAGGACCCTGCTCTTGCCAGGCAGGCACTTATTCTACTGAGCTATCTCCTCACCCCTTATAGAGCAACAAATTTGACGATGAAAATAGACAATATAACAATCACTGTTAATTAGCTATTCCTGTTTTGAAAAATCTGTAATCATATGTGTTTTTGTATGTTACCCTGTTTCTGTCTTCTTTTTTCCCTGATAATTTTTGCTTCCGTTTTTACTCTTCAAAATAAAATTTTATTTTTATTTTTATTTATTTATTTGTGGGGGGGTTGTTGTTTGTTTTCAGTACCAGGGATTGAACTCAGGACTTTGCCCTTGTTCAAAATAAAATTTTAAAAACGTTAATTTAAAAAAAAAAAAAAAAGAATAAAGGGAAATATTTTGGTTCTGTCCTGTCTGTGGTAAATTGTAGGAGTGGATGGTAGGAACGGAACAGGCAGCGATAGCCCATTGACGATGCCTGGGACGGGTTTGATGCCTGGGACGGGTTTCCCAGGTCACAGCGCCTTCTGAGCTGAGCTTTCTTCAAATGACTTCCAGCGTTGTTCAAGTGTAACAAAAGAAAGGAAATAATGGCATTAAAAACAAAGAGCTCCCAGTGAAGCACAGCAGAGAATCCAGAGAAGGGAATTTAGAGAATGAGCACTCACAGGCAGCAGGGGGAACAATGGGGCTCCACCTGTCTCCCATTCCCTTCCAGTGCCCAGGGGCATCTTTTCCTCTTTGCTGCTCAGAAATTTGCAAGGCTTCCCTGACAACAAAAATGCTTTTTTTGGGCTGTGGAGATAGCTCAGTAGAATAAACACTTGCCTGGCAAGCGCAAGACCCTGAGTTCAATCCCCTGTACTGCAACAAAAAAAAAAAAAAAAAAAAAAGGGAAATGCTTCCTCCGTGTTAAGCCTTGTCAGCCACCAGCGTACTCTGCCAGCACAGCTGTTCCTCAAGAAAGCCAGAGACAACATCTTGAAGGAAAGCCATTGCTCGACAGATGACCTGTGTATCTCATTTTCTGGGGGCAGCGTCGTCTCCTGAAATTGGAGAAGAGACAGAATTTCTAACTAAATCAGAGAACACTACCTTGGGGACAGACTGCAGCACCTTAGACAATCTTGGTTCTTTCTGTGGCCACTGTTACAGCAAAAGCTATTATCAGAAATAAAAAGTGCTGCTGCTATATCCCCAGCCCTCAAAATTCATTTATACTACATTTTATGGAGTAGTTCTCAGGACAATTTAGATTTAATGCGTTTACTTTTATCCTCATTGTATATACTCTAATATTGTAAGCATTATTAAAAATCCATGGCAATCTTTTCCGGCTGGAACCATGGAGGATGCAAGAGAATCAAAAGTAGGTTACTGATGTTCCCGCTCTGCCAGAAACACTTAAGGAAAAGCAGAGACATTTTGTGGAGTTGAGGATAAAGTGGATTGAGAAAGATATTTGCCCAGAAGACACTTCGCCAGGCGAGGAGGAAGCTCATCTATGAAAAAGCCAGGCACTATCATAAGAGCACAGACAGATGTACAGAACTGAGATCCGAATGGCTAGGATGGCAAGAAAAGCTGGCAGCTTCTGTGTCCCTGCAGAGCCCAAACTGGCATTTGTTGTCTGGGTCAGGGCATTTGGTGAGTCCAAATGCCCGCAAGGTGTTGCAGCTTCTTTGCCTCTGCCAAACCTTTAAAGGTACCTTTGTTAAGCTCAACAAGGCTTCAGTTAACATGCTGAGAATTGTGGAGCCACACACTGCATGGGGGCACCCAAACCTGAAGTCAGCGAATGAACTAATATACAAGCGTGGCCATGGCAAAATCAATAAGAAGCAAATTGCCTTGACAGATAACTCATGAACTGCTCGATGTCTGGTAAATATGGAATCATCTGCATGGAGGATCTGATTCATGAGATCTGTACTTTGGAAAATGCTTCAAAGAGACAAATAAATCCCTGGGGCCTGCAGTGATGGCCCCACCCCTGGGGTGCACTGAGATGGCAATTGAGACTGGGCGTGATGGTGCACCCCTGTAATCCCAGCTCTTGGGAGGCTGTAAACAGGTGGATCACTACAAGTCCAATCTAGTAGTGAGACCCTGACACCCTGTAGACCCTTCCAAAAAAAAAAAACAAAGGCAAATAAACAAATAACTTCCTGCAGCCATTCAAGTTATTATCTTCACGAGGTGGAATGAAAAAAAGACCACCCATTTTGTGAAAGGTGGAGATACTGGAAATAGGGAAGATCATATCAGTAAGCTTATTAGAGGGATGGGCTAAGGTATCAACCATGGTGTCTGCTTCCAACTGAAAAATAAAAATAATTCCTTGGCACCTGTGTGTGGACAGAAAGAATTTCTCTCTTGCATCTTATCATGCTTCCCTAGAGGAAGGGCAATCTCTACCTTCCTTTTGGGTAGGAGAATTCCTAGAAAGCAATGAAATAATTAGTCAAGAAGGTAGAGATCTGTTTACTCTAAAATTCTACTCTGCAAACTAAAAGAGTCATTCATCTCTTTCTCTATTTCTCATAATGAAAAATACCTCAAACTTGTTTTTGTTTTCCTATAATACATGCATTCATTACTTCCTGAATGGATGTACATATAGACACTAAATTCAATTCTCAATTTTTTTTCCCCAGTACCACAAATTGAATTCATGACCCCACACTAGCCAGACAGGCTGTGCTGCTGCTATATCCCCAGCCCTCAAAATTCATTTATATTACATTTTATGGAGTAGTTCTCAGGACAATTTAGATTTAACACATTTACTTTTACCTTCACTGTATATATTCCAGTACTTAAAATTTGACTCACTGCATCAGAGATTGGCCACTTCATTGAAACGGAGGACCACTCAGCTGGATGACTACTTATGCCAAAATTAGTAAAAGCCAAACAAAGTAAAGGCAGGGACTTTCATTCATTCATTCATTCTTTCTTTCTTCTTTTTTTTTTTGTATTTTAGGGAAGGGTTTACAGGGTGTTCAGGGTCTGACTACTATGTCTATTGAACATAGATTAGCTGGACTTGAAATAATGGTGATATATCTGATATATAGTATTTTTTAAAAATGTATTCAGTACAGGATCTAGAGGGTCTACAGGGTCTCACTACACAGATAACACAGTGATCCTCCTGTTTTCAGCCTCCCAAGCGCTGGGATTGTAGGCATGCGCCACCGCGCCCAGACTCAATTGCTGGCTCAGCGCACCCCCGGAAGAGGGGCCGACTCGGCAGACTGGGGATCAAACCCCAGCTGCTGGGCTCTGCCTAAGGAGACGCTTTAGTTTATTGAGCTTTCTGGACTGCCCTTATAGTATTGTTTTTGAAAATGATCATTCTAGAGAAATAAGTGAGATACATAGGGGTAGAATGTAAAGAATGGAAATCTAAGACCAGGTACAAGCGGGGATGACTGCCTCGCATTTACAGGGCATGAGAAGGAGGCGGCATGACTTCCTGCTGAACGTGGTAACTTCCGTGTTCAATTCTCCGAATCATAACTCCATTATCTTTGAGTGAACTTTCTCTTGACAAGGGGGACAGCAGATTAGTGTTTTTATAATTTGTCTGTATTTTCTTTTTTTTTTTATTATTTAGAGAATACTTTATTAGTTTCTGTAATCAAACTCACGTAGATAAGACCTTACATATTTAATACAGTGCGTTACCCCTGTACAAATGGGAAAAAAAATTAAGTTTTAACGTTTCTTGACCAATATGGCTGTTAATTTCTGTACAATGCCAACTCAACACGGTAAACTGGGATAACTTTTTCCAAAGTTGACAGCACAGTTAGTTTCCAAAAATTCAAATTATATATATATATATATATATATATATATATATATATATATATATATAAAAAGACCAATAATAGCAGTATGTTATGCATCAATAGCAGCAACAGCTTTTCCAGGTTCTGCAGTCATCTGAACAAAATTATAGACATCCAGCACACTCCATTAAAAAAAAGAAGAGAAATACCCAGAAAACAGCAAAGTTCTGTTACTGTTGTGGTACCTGGCACCATTTTTTTTTTATTAGCTTCTTAATC